>CM056207.1:827500-850000 GCA_029692085.1 Gymnothorax javanicus | reverse complement strand
AGTCTTACTCCCATTTCAATTGTGTGTGCATGCATGTGTGTGTGTGTGTGTGTGAATGCTGGGCTGGTGTGTGTTTGCTGTGTGTGTGTGTGTGTGTGTGTGTGAATGCGTGGGCTGGTGTGTGTTTGTGTGTGTGTGTGTGTGTGTGTGTGCTCCTGTGTCTGTATGCTTGTTTGTGTGTGTGTGTTTGTGTGTGTCTGCATGTGCATACTTCAAAGATAACACTTAATGGCTGTGAGAACTCAAAAGATTAATTTATCTCCTAATTTTGCAATTGTAGTGAATATTAACTTTATATTTGTCACAGTTTCTCTTATGCGACAATTCTACACATTTTCTGGAAAGCTGCTTGTGTGGATCGATTCCCTCTTCACAGTTGCTGAGTAGGTTTCTCGGTTTTTACTTTCTCAATTCCTGCGTTTATAAAGCTTTCACTAACGATTCAGCACAATAGGAGCTGCTAATTATGTATTTTAAACTTCTGAACATGAGTGTTGTGATGGAGCAGCAGCTGCCGCTTCCTAAGCGTTTGTCATTATTTCACATTTATTTTGTCTCCCTAATTACCTAATTAATTCTGTTGTTTTGATTGTCGTGTTTACCGTTTGCTTTCGTGGAGGCAGATTCCTGTTCTGTTTGTCTGTTTGAAGAAGGAGCTGTCTTCCTGAATAATTTATACGCTGTTCCGCCGACTGACAGCCGCGGCGTTTAAATTATGAACGCGCTTGTGAAATTCGCGCTCCCTCTGACTGCCTGAAGCTAACGAAAGGTAGAAAAATGGATTTCACAGCTCTCACCAGCTCACCTTTAATGAAGGAGGAATAAAATGTGCGCCGGAGCCGAAGATCTCTAATGCGGCTCTTTAAACGTAAAAATAGGGGCTCAAAGCCTCCATGGCCTGTCGTCGCCTCTTTTTTTTTTTTTTTTTTTTTTGATGTGCGAATATGACTATTACTGAACTGTACAACTTGCCCTTTCTCCAGGAAGGATGGAGTGTTCTCTCCAATCAGATTTGAGTGTGACACCACCACTCGGGTCATAAGGTTCATAGGTCATGCCTCGCTGACTCGGCACACGGAGTTGATTGGTGCTGTCAGCACGCGGGCAGCAGGCCTGACCTGTGTGACTGTACACGCCCACATGGGCATTCGCTGGCTGGCATGCTGCACATACAGGCCTGTGGCGACTGTCAACCGTGGAAACGGCTGTAGGGGCCTGTGCAGCTCGGAGAGAGAGGATGCTGGAGACATTGGGCGGGTCTGATGAAGGTCATGTGACGAGGAGGGGTCTCTCGCACTCTCTTTCGAGAGAACGATGTGTTTGCTGTTTGTGAGCCACAGATCTCCTGGGCCTATCAGTGCTCCCATCCCCACAGAGAGAGAGGGAGAGTGTGTGTTTGTATGTATGTATGAATGAATGTGCGTGCGAGCATGTATGTGCGTGTGTATGTGTGTGTGTGCATGCATTTATGCACGTGTGTGTGTGTGTGCGTGTGTGTGTGTGTGTGTGTATTGTGCAGTGCTTCTCTCCCTCTAGTGCATGGGCTTTTGATGCTTTATTTATTCTGGTCCCTTATTTGCTCTTTCCAGCTCCAGCTCCTCTGTAATTGTGGCTTTCCTTTCTCTCTCTCTCTCTCTCTCTCTCTCTCTCTCTCTCTCTCTCTCCCTCCTGTAGTTTTTGCTCTTGTTTATCCACTGTGTGTGTGAGAGGGTCCCAGGTGATCCCCCACACACACACACACACTGTATTCCCCCTCATCATTAGCACAGTGGCAGATTGTTCCCTGGGTAGCTAGTCCACGGAGACCCCTCCCCCCTCCTGCTCCTGACATCACACCTGCCCCGCCCTTCACCCTCTCTTACCGCAGCGACCCGCCAATACCGCCACCTCCTTCCCTGTCGGACCCCGGGGCCACAAACGTCACGTATTAAAGGTTACACCGTGTCACACTCTTATGTCACACATTCTAATGAAACTTTCCCCCGCAGGCGTTTAGATGAGAATCTAACGTCAGGAGCAGAAGGGCTGCAGCGCTGCTCCAGCATCAACCAAACACACACTATCATGGGAATGTAAGGATCACACTTACTCAGATAATGACACTGCTAGCTTGGGATGCTCAGCATTATTATTTACCATCCTGTAGTGCTCATTTGCATGTTTCATATTGCTTTTGCAATATAGTATGACTTGTATAAAGGATTTACTGTAATCTGAACTAATGTAGAATTAAATAGCCTGATTTAGATTAATATATAATGGAAAATTGCATTCAGATTGCATTACTGTGACTAATTTTAATCAAGCAACTGATGCCCCATGTTAGCATGCATGGTATGTCAGGCAACATGCATTTGATAGCTATACAATGATGAATGATAATGCATGATAATCATGTAGCCTGTTGGAAGTATATAAAGGGTAAGAGTCTGAATGAAGTGCTTATCTTATGTAAACCAGGAGATTATCTTCATTTGTATTGGGTCACATACAGTTTGTGTTTGTATGTATGTGTATGTATGAGTGGTGTTCAGTTTGCAGTGTGTGTCTGTGTTTGTGTGTGTGTGTGTGCGCATGAGTGTGTGTGTGTGTGTCTTAGGGTGTGTACGCGGATGTGTGTCAGATCTTGGGTGTGAGTGTGTGTGTGCATTTGTTTGGCTGTGTAAGCATGAGTGTCAGTTTGGGTGTGAGTGTGTGTGTGTGTCTGTGTGTGTGTGTGTGTGTGTGTGTTTCTGTTACTCTCAGGCTGTGATACCCCCCTGATCTCGCTCAGAGACCCCCGCAGTGCCGGGTGCGCCAGCCTGCGACTCTCCCACGATAATGTTCTCCTGGCGTGAGCTGTTTGTTCTTCTCTAGGTTATGGATTTTAGATTGTATTTGATCTGCCTTAAACTGATGCCTGTAATGCTGCTGCAGGCTGTGAGAATGAGCCGGTCTCCCCCTGGGCCTCTCCTGAGCTCGGAACATTCCAGGCCCTCACTGCAGCGTGGCCCCAGCTGCTCCGGCAGGAGAGCGCCTGCAGGGGGCACTGTTCTGAAAGAGCTATCGTCCTCTCTCTCTCTCTCTCTCTCTCTCTCTCTCTCTTCTCCACACACCGACAGCACTGAGGGAGAGAGGGAGAGAGTGGTGATGGCAGGGTGTGTGCGCACTCATGTCTTCATTATCAGAAGGGGGTGGAGAGTGTGGTGGGGATGGCGATAGAGTAACACTATTATGAGATTATTCTGAGGCCGTGCGGGTGTTTGTAGTGACACAGAACACAAGTTATGCTAATTATATGTGATTTGCATAATTAGGGAGAATCATTATTATCATTATTGAGGGTGAGAAGCCTTTCCGAGGGCTATTCTAACAGTCCCAGCAGGACACTATAAATGAAAACCCAAATAGAGTGGGGTTGTCCTAGCAATGTTATTTTTGTCTCGTAATGTAATGCACAGAGAATATTCACCCAATTTAATTAGCTAATGTACTGTATGTGCCAGTGATATTTATGTTTTTCCACTGTAATTGCTTATGAAGAAAAGTCGTTTGGCTCGATTATTACTGAGGGAGTTTGGATTTTTATGAGAGTGATATTATTGCACTTTTATTGTTGTATATGCTAAATAAGGTACATTTCGTCTGATCTATGTGTGTTTAACGTATACAGGACAGCAGTTATCTTTGGTTTTGGTGTTCAATGTAAGGTGAAACACTCCCCAGAGGTATCACGTAAATCTTCGAGAAGGTCAAAGGTCAGTGCTTTTGCACTTTTACCTCATTTACGGAAACATACAGTGAGAGTTTATATTTATTTGAACAGTGGGTTGTAATTTTTCCATAGTTCACCCCATATGGATTTATACGTTGTGCTCAAATTAAAGTTGACAGTCTTCGCATTAATTTGAGGGTATATATACCCATAGAGAGGAACTGGAATTGAAGCCATACAAAATTTTGGCTGTCCAAATAAATCTGGACATCACTAAATATGATTGGCCTTTCCAGTGTTTGAGGGATGAAGCCAGGGTGTATTTTAAGGAGCAAATCTACATGAAAGTGCTTTGGGAGTAAAACTGAACCGAAATGATTCCACTTATTGCTCTGGTGAATGCAGAAAACGATGGTGCGCTAGTTTTGCTGCGGCTCTTTACAATGAATATGATGATGATGATTATGATAAAGATGATGATAATTGCGAGGCCTTTCACAAATGGCCTATAGCAAGGATCCTCAGTTCTCGACCTCGAATCCAAACCCAGCCCAGATTTTTTTCATCCCAGGAAGGTAAATGAACACTTAATGCCTCTGATTGGCCAGACTGTTTTTACACTCGACTCTCAGTTAAAGGGAGGGTGGAAAGCCAGTATTATCAGACCTTGAGGACCTTGATTTGAGGACGAGGGGCCAACAGTAACGGCACGTCCATCAGGGCAAGAGACCCTGTCCTTGTCACACCCTCCATACCCCCCCCATGACAGGCAGCAGAACAGAACAATCATGGCCGCTCCATCCCAATGCTCCGTTCTAGTGACATATCTCATCAGTATCACTCGGGGGAAGGCATGTCACCGCTTCTGTCCAGCGCCTTCGCTTGCCAAATTTCGGTAATAAAGGAACTTCCCCTGAGAGATATTTTGAACTGTCGCCGCTCGGAAGAGACGCAGCGAATTGGAAAGCATCCATGAAACGAGACCTTATTAATTCTGATATTTTTCTTCACGACACCCCCCCTTCCCCACCTACCCACCCAAAGCTGAGTCGCATCTCGCAGTAGGGCTGGTCTCTCGGGGGCTGCCTTTCGCGTCCCGCCGCCAAGCACACACTCGAGTGGAGGAGTCAATCTCCCGCGGAGTCTCCCCGGGTTCTCGGCGGAATGAAGCCTGGATTGCTCAGGCCGTCGAGCACATTCCTGTCGATGACTTCAGATGGGGCTGCAGCTTTTTAATATCACTCTCTCCCTCCCTCAGAAGTGCTGGGGAGGGTCCCAGGTGTTTCGCGGAGGGGCTGAGCTCTGATGTGTGGGTGTGTGTGTGTGTGGGGGGGGATCTAGGCAGCACGCGGGTCGGAGTCCAGTCATCTCGGCCCCCAACAGTTCTTATGTGGTAAAAACCAAGGGAAAGTTCACAGAATTATTCCTTTATTCTCTGTGTGCTGCCTGTGGCTGAAAGATTAATATTTCAAAGCATTTCTCAATCTCCCTAATGCACAGGAACAAACACGCACAGACACATACAAACACACACACACACACACTCTTCTCAGTTCCTGAGTCCTTTATACATGTATATATTGTATACGCTTAAACATTGTAAATTGTAATGCAATTGTATTGTTTACGCATATATTGATTCAATCAGATGTTGAGAACTGATTAGTAAATCTGCAATGGTCTACGGAAGCAGTAAAAATTTTAGCTTGTTTGTGTTTTCGAGAATGTTTTGAGGCGCTTATTGTTTTGAACACAGAAACTTCCCCAATTACCGTCTCTCATTTTACCTGTTTCTCTCCCTGTGTCTCTTTAGCACCGACTCTCATCTCTACCGCCCTTTCAGTGCCTAATACCCTATAACTCTCCACATCAACTCATCCCATCTTCCTCTTCAGCTCGTTTCCTCCCCCAGTCTCTCTCTCCCCCTCTCCCCTCCCTCTCTCTCTCTCCCTCTCTTCCTCTCTCCCCTCCCTCTCTCTCTCCCTCTCTTCCCCTCTCCCCTCCCTCTCTCTCTCTCCCTCTCTTTCCCTCTCCCCTCCCTCTCTCCCTCTCTCTATCCCTCTTCCTCTCTTTCTCGAGTGATTTTTTTTCTCCATCATGGTGTTTTACCGCTCCGTTGCTCCTCCAGCTCAATCACTGCTGCTGTGTTTTATGAATTAATAAAAATCATCCTGACCAGACTGGCAAGGCAGTGGAGAGAACCAACAAATGCAGAGAAAGAAATGTGTGTGAGAGTGTGTGTGTGTGCGTGAGAGAGAGAGTGTGTGTGCGCATTGATGGGTGTGTATGAAATTGATGGAGTGAAAGGGAGTGAGTGTGTGTGTATGTCTGTTTGTGTTTGCGTGAGAGACTGTGTGAAAGTGTGTGTGGTAGGAGGGGTCCGTACATGGGAGTGGAATTTTAATGAGCACCAGGGGGAATTTGAGCATTTTTTTTCTGGGTATCCTTACTCCACCGCGCTCTAAATCACTGTCACCCAAATGAGCTTTCTCCCATCATGCCTCTGGTCTGGCCTGTAACTGTGTCATCGCGCGGCCCAACCGCTGCACCAGCACACCTGCTCGGCTGTCCTAATTGAACAGATGATCTACCAATTTGTCATGTTTATCTTTAGTGTCTTTCTGGCGCCCGCGCACCGCTCCGCTCAGCCCTGGAGAACATAGTGCAGATGTAAGCAGTGTTTTTTTATGACAGATCTCGTAGTCATTACTGAATAATTCATCACTGCATTAACGTCTTCAGATAGCATCTCGCGCTTCCCCGCTCTCCATCTCTCCCTCCCTCTCTCTCTCGCTCGCTCCCTCTCCCTCCTTCGGCCCCACTTGGGAAAACTTTATTATGCTTTGCTCTGACGGCAAAGTATACAGATAAAAGATAATTGCCTGGCTTGACTCCTCCATTGATATGAAAATAGGATTTGAATAATTCAGTGAGGTTTAAAGGTTAGTTGAAGGTTATTACTGGGCGACAGGAATGAAAAGGGGGCGGGAGAGGCGAGGCGGGACACAATGCGCGTGTTCGCGGGCGGCGAGACGAGGCGTCTCTGAAAGGCTAATTTGCAGCGCACGTGGTGACGCCTTCTCGAGAATAAACCCGGAGCCTCTTGAGAGATTTTAATATGGGAAGTCAATTATTCATAAGTAAATTATGTCTGGCTTTACCCCCACACAAAAACATTGTTAGTGGTAAATAAGGCAGAGGCTGTGTTTTTCTTCTCTCCTGCTTCGCTCCCGGTCCGATGGCTTTTATTGTGATAATCATTACGAGGCGTTTTCCTCTCGCTTCGTGACACACAGGACTGGCTAATGAGAAGCTTCGCTCTTTAAGCTTCATCTCTAATACCAACCAAATCTCCCGGGGCGTCTGCTGGCGTCTGCTGGAGAGCCCAGGGGCCAGCGCGATGGCTTCGGGTTATAACCTCTGCGTGTTGTTTACAGGCGAGAAGGTGCTTGCTGGTTTTAAACCTGGGGCGCTTTAAATTCTTATGCCCAGACACCTGGACAAAACATGCGATGTCCCTGCTGCGGTCCAGCCAGTAACTGAACACGTGATTGATTTGGCTCTCCCGTTTCATTTGGAAGTGATTCATTCTCTGTGTAATAATTATTCTGTCTCATTTTTGTGGATCGGGGGATTTGGATGCGCACAGCCGTTTATGACACCTTCTCTTGTTCAGCCGTGTACTTATTCTCAGATGGTAATGAGCAGATGCGTCGAATCTAGCTTCAGGAACCAAATCATCTTGTTATTCTGTCGCTGTGTTGTGCAAGGGCGCTCATTTGCAAACGCAATGCTCACTTTAGTTGAATGTTTTGTTTTCACCTGCAAGCTTGTATGCTCAGCTGGTCAGGCATAACTACAAACAATGGCGAAGTCCAGCTCTGTTCTGCCTGAATTTTGAACCTGTTCATAGATCATTCAATTGAACAAGCAAAGAACAGCGATGATGGAATATTCTGCATGTATTCTGAGGCCCAATATACATATTAATTTATAAAAGCAGTACAGCACTAGGAAAAATATCTATTTTCTGTGTGTAAACTTGAGATAGTGACCTTATAAAAAGGGCTGGGAATCAATTTTATGCTTTGTCTGATTTCAAAATTCATTACCTGACTTTTACATAAACTTTCTTATACTGTATGCAGAATAAATAACTGGCAGAAATATGGTGTGTTGGCCTTTTGCGACTCAAATATGAAAAGCAATTGTGGATGCAGAGGTTGAATGGATTTCAAATGAACATCATTTTTTAGTTTGTTTCAGTGAAATATAAAAACAGATTTCATCAAAAACAAGTTGCTGAGTTTTGTTAATATTTATACAGTTGCAAGTGCACTGTACCCTGATTTTGGACCGTTGCGTTTGTTTGGCGTAGGAAATGCTGAGATGTCCTGGGCTAACACTGGTACTTTAGCTTGAAGACAGATACCGCAGTGTTGAGGGCTGCTGCTGGTGTAGTTTTGTGTGATTCAGGTCAGAGGACATGACCTCGGCACATTACTGTTCAATGTGCATCATCTCTTCCTCTTTGGCCTTCCAGCAACGGTCAATAAGTGTTAAGTGGGCCAAAGCAGCACTTTTCATACCGCCAACCCCAAACCCCCCCCTCTCCCCCCCCATCCTACTCCGCGCACACAACCCCCCTCTTTCCCTGAACCAGTCCGAGTCCACGCCTCAACATTAGAGCGTATCGATCAGTATCGGCCAGGCTTAAAAACAGGGCCTGGAAACGTCGATGGTTCCTGCTGCGCGCGGAGTCGTACGTTATTCATGACCGTCGCTCAGAGGGCTGCTTTGTATGTCGGCGAAAGCGCCGCAGCCGTCAGACAAATGGCGGGTGAGGCCTGTTCTCCGCCCGCCATCACGGTAACGTTTCCTGACGCCTCGTCTGAGACTTTCGGCACTTTCCTTTTATTAGTTCCAGCAGAGAGAGAACGAGAGCGAGAGGAAGAAAGAAGTCCCCCCCCACTGCCTGCGTTCCCCACTCCCCAGAAAAGTTCAATAATTCATGTAGCTCTCAGTGAAGCGACTTTGTTTTTATTTGAAATTCAGCGGAGCTGCGTTTCCTTTCCCCCAGAGCCCACCTGCGATGGGAGCTATTGATCACCCCGAGCTAATCATTCCACACCACGTCCTTGGAGAGCCGACAAGAACTGTTTTCTCCTCTTCTTTTTTAATTAGCCATACCAGCCCGTTGGCGCTAATCTATGAATCCTTCTCTGATATTCTTTGGATGTGTGCGCCTTTGATTTATTTGACCCTACAAGGAATATTGGGCTGCCGCTGGAATTCTAATGTAGGCCTGTAGGAAAGGGGTGGGGCGATTGGGCCAGGTGGCAGGAGATAGTGCGTTAGGGGTGTCGCTCCGCCTCTTCTGTCTCATCTGTGCCCCTGTGGCCCTCTTCAGAGTCCTTCTGAACCGTTACAACAATCAGGTTACCTGCTGGGGCCTCTTCGCTCGAGTCCTGAGTGCCAGGATCTATCGCGAATAGACTGTGGATCTCTGGAATCGATGTGAATAGATTACCTTTCCCTGTCCAGGTACTGATCCAGACAGGCGGCCGGACCCTGGATGAGAATGGAGCAGACTGGTTAATGCTGGTAATCACATCCAGGCTAACAGATGTTGTTACCAGCATATTAGTGTGGTAAATAAGACATTGAGATGATGTTCCAGAAATATTGAGAGAAAGTTTTGTGTTAGCAGATATGGTACATTTTGTGACGCCCTTTTTCGGTTCGTAGCTGATCTTTCATTACTGCTCTCATAACTGACGTGCTTTCACCAGTACTGTGCCCTTACATCTTCCCAAAATTCATGGTTTCTACTCAATTATTTTCTGTTGATTGAAAATTACTCTTTAAAGTTATTTGATAACTACACTTTTTTCACAATTAATCGTCAGTGATATTTTTAGGTGATACTAAGTTTTGGAGATAAATTGATCTAAAAGAGTTGTAGCCACATTTTGGTGCTAGTGAACATATTTCTACTTATGCGTAATATCTGCTTTCATCACTGGTGCAACAGTTATTCAATTTATAGAGAATTCTCATTGTTCTAACACTATGTCATGTAATTAATCTCCTCCTTAATTAATATGCACATTTTCAATTAGTGGAACACTTTTTGTGCTAAGTATCTGATATAGTTGTGGGTGATATATTTTTTAATTAATTACAGAAGCATATCTATTGTGTGTGTATGTGTGCGCGCGCGCGAGCACACGCGTGCGTCTGCCTGTCGGGAGGTGTGGGGGTCGGTGTATTAAAGGTTTCGAGAATTCCTCCCTGGTGCTGCTGCCTGAGTCTCTGATGGCACCTGAAGTTACCCTGTTTAGCATATTGCGGCTAGGCTCTGTAGACGGCTAATTAACATCTCGGAGCAGTTCCTGATCTGTCCGTGAGATGTAACAGACTGGTTTTAATTGCTGTGCTGAAAGCCGGAGCAGTGGCCTTTCTGACGGATACTAAAATGCACAGCGAATGAGGCCATCCTGCTGATGGTACCAGTCAGAGTGGGCAAATCACAGGGGGAAGTAATTAAAGCGATGTGTCATGACGAGGTGACTGTAAAGCACCTACGTTATTTTCCCAGGCAGCCATTAAACAACATCAAAGCAGAGACTGATGACGGGAAAAGAGGTGCAGACGATACGAGCAGCTATACTGAAGGTTCTAACCTTTCAAAATGGATGAAGAAAACCGTTAAATTATGTATCAGGTTCAGAATATTGACTCATATCGATGTTTGCGAACTGAAGGAAAGCTAAAATTACATGCGTTATTCCTGGAACATGCATCTCTCGGAAATACACTTACTAATCATAAAAAATTGACAGTTTTAACTTTACTTTCATATTTGAGACTCACATGATCACTTCTAGGTTACCATCTAAAGCATGCTGGGGTAAGTCCAGTTTCTCTCTGAATATTTGTAGCCATCTTGCATCTGAGATTGAAAATGGCAGTGGATGGGGGATGTCTTTATTTTGAGTATTAATATTTTGGAATATAGCATTAGAAGTTGATCTTATGAAGTTTCGCACACGAGTTTTCAGCGTCTACAAGCTGCTTATAACCACTGGTGTGACAACAAGATTACCTCATGCCAAGGGACCAAACCAGGAGGTTATGAAGAGGTTATGTTATGATGGGAATTATGACATTACTGTGTACATGGTAACAATCTGAAAGATCCTGCTGCTGGACTGAGAAGTCTCTGGGTTTTATAGATTTATTTTGCCAAGTTAAAATGAAATATTAGAGGACAAAATCTTGAATTGGCTTCAGATGAGTCAGGCATTCGAATCCCAGCGAGGATTTGGGGGGGGCGCTAACTCATCTGCCTGACAGCGGCAGGGTGTACCCATGTGACCCATGTGACATCACTCTCCTCAGGGATTGGTTGTGGCATTAGCTGAGGTGGGATGCGAAAGAGAGCTGGTTGGATGACCTCTCGTGGGGTCGCGGCTGTGCTAACTGGCTCCTGGCAGACCGGGGAGACAGAGAAAACCTGAAGATTATGGTGGTAGAACTTCCTTACTCACTGATATACTGAGATCTCCACTGATCTTCATCGGGCCGCGTTTGAACTGCTTTGAGTGAGTCGTGACTCAGTACAGGAGGGTAAGGAGGTTTGGTCAGAGCGGTTTCCAGCTGTGGTCTCACAGCTGTCTTTACAGATGGAATGGGGAAAAAAGAACATGTTGGTTGACTTCAAAGACCAGGGGCAGGGGTGTGTGTGTGAGAGGGTGCGGAGATGAGTGTGTGAGAGGGTGTGGGGGTGAGTGTGTGAGAGGGTGCGGGGGTGAGTGTGTGAGAGGGTGCGGGGGTGTGTGTGAGAGGGGTGCGGGGTGTGTGTGTGAGAGGGGTGCAGGGGTGTGTGTGTGTGAGAGGGTGCGGGGTGTGTGTGTGAGAGGGTGCAGGGGTGTGTGTGAGAGGGTGCAGGGGGTGTGTGTGTGTGAGAGGGTGCAGGGGTGTGTGTGTGAGAGGGTGGGGGGGTGTGTGTGTGAGAGGGTGCAGGGGTGTGTGTGTGAGAGGGTGCTGGGGTGAGTGTGTGAGAGGGTGTGGGGGTGAGTGTGTGAGAGGGGTGCGGGGGTGTGTGTGAGAGGGGTGCAGGGGTGAGTGTGTGAGAGGGTGCGGAGATGAGTGTGTGAGAGGGGTGGGGGGGTGAGTGTGTGAGAGGGTGCGGGGGTGAGTGTGTGAGAGGGTGCGGGGGTGTGTGTGTGAGAGGGTGCGGGGGTGTGTGTGTGAGAGGGTGCAGGGGTGTGTGTGTGTGAGAGGGTGCGGGGGTGTGTGTGTGTGAGAGGGTGCGGGGTGTGTGTGTGAGAGGGTGGGGGTGAGTGTGTGAGAGGGTGCGGGGGTGTGTGTGTGAGAGGGTGCAGGGGTGAGTGTGTGAGAGGGTGCGGGGTGTGTGTGTGAGAGGGTGCAGGGGTGAGTGTGTGAGAGGGTGCGGGGTGAGTGTGTAAGAGGGTGCGGGGGTGTGTGTGTGAGATGTGCAGGGGTGACAGGATGAGGGCGTTATTGAAGGGCATTGCTGAGCGGCCTGTTCACCTCTGTGCCTCTGTCAAAACCTCAGGCTCATATCGCTGCCTTATCTTTGCGTAGCGATCATTCGAGCATGAAACTAATTCACAAAACAAAAGGTGCGGACTGTTGTGACTACAGCAGCAATATCTGGCAGGATCCATCAATCACGGAGACGGCACTTAGCAAAAGTGCAGAAACAGCACTAAAGTTGCTGAGCGTGTGCCATTTAGTGCGCTGATGACGAGCAGATGAGGCAGAACTCATTAAAGCATCATGCTCAGCCCCCCTCACGCACACGCACACTCGCACACACACGCACGCACACTCCTGCCGCTCCCATGCGAGATGCATGGAGTTTATTTTCTGATGGAGACGCGAGACAGTCGGCGTGTACTTAATGTCGCCCCTGTCTCCTGTGAAAAAAAGTGTAATATTTGTGAATATCAATTTCAAACTGCCTCCAGAGAGAATTGTATATATGGGATGATTTAAGGGGATGTTTGGGAGTAAAGAAACTCTGTTTTTTTCTGAGTTGTAAACGTGTATATCACAGATGTATGGCCTCCCATAATTCACTGTTTATGGTAGGTTTGATGTTGATGCTAAGAAATAAAGAAATGCAAAACTTGCGCTATACTTTTCACTCTTTCAGCTTTTATCACTGCTCTCTCCCTCTTATCATTCATCTCACTCTCTCTTACTCCTTCTGTTCTCTCTTTCTCTCCCACTCTTTTCTCTCTCTCTCTCACGCTCCTGCCCCCTTCCCTCCTCCCTCCCAGCCTCTCCCTGCTGATCCCAGATCAGTTTCCCTGCCCTTATCCCCGCTCCATGCCTTGAAGTGTCTGCGCTCGGAGAGCCCGGCAGGAATGCTGGGAATGTGGCGTTTCCTGGCCTTTGTTTCATTAGACTGATCCCTGTGTTTGCGGGATATCAGTGGGACGTTTTGATTAGATAGTCCCTGGCTAGTGGCCGGGGGTTCATGACTGTGGTGCAGTCAGAGTCTGCATGTGGAGACAGATATGAGGAGATTAAACAAACAGAGCTTGAGTTTATGGAGCCGGGGTGCTCATACCATGCACCACACCCCCATTTAACTCTCAGGCCTGGTGAGAGTGATCGAGCGGGAGGGGGAGGCGTCTGAATGAGTTTCCTTAGCGGGCAGGTCACCGGGAGCTGGGGGGGGCACCCAGGGTGTGTTTGATGTGTCCTGCCACGATCTTGAACGAGCGTGCCTAGATCTGTTGCCCTCCCCCCCGCTGCTCTCCTTAAATGTTTTTAGGATGAGAACAGGCCGATGGGGCGGTACACCGACCCTTCACCCTGTCTGACCTTTCTCAGTCAGCCAAAAAAAAGAGTTGTAAATGAACAAATCCCTGTGGTGCCCCGTCTTCCTCGTCCAGTTGCAGTTTTTCTGACTCGGTGTTCCTCGTCTCGTTAGAGGCTGATCGATACTTGGCCTCGCCTGACTGCAGGCGCTGGGATCGCTGTGGTCCAGGAGTCGGTGACATTGAGCAGGACCCAGAGCGACTGCAGGGGCAGCGGATCTTTCTGTTAGCGCGTCAGGGCAGGACTGGAGGTTAAACACTGGCCAGGCAGTGACACTCTGATCGAGCGGTGCTGCGCTGCCCTTATCATTGATTCCTTCGATTACAACGCCATTTGAGACCGGCAATATGTTCTGTGCATCTTCCGCCATAATGGGCTGCATGTCCAATCCAAATTATGGTTAAGACATTGGCAGGTTGTGACTGATGTATTTTAGAAAGTTCCTTTTCCACAGCTCTACAATCACATTTGACCTCTGACCTGAAACTCAATTTTCCCAACCTGGCTCCTTCAGCCTTCCTGCGGATCACTCCCTGATTCATCATGCAAAAACATTCCCCCTTATCACTGTAACCTGCTTTAAGTCGCCATTAGTTTGTCAGAAAAGCATTATTTGCGTAGCGGCTGCGTGACCCCGCCTTGCTCGGATCTCATGACCAGGCCCCCGTGCCCCCTGTGTGGAGATGGGGGGGTGCTAATCTGGCCCATCAACGGGAGCAGGACTCTCTGCCTCCTCCATTCTTTACGGCTGAGTCAGCGTCTCCGGGCCCAGACACTTGTATTGAGTGCTTTTATCGTCCCCGCAGTTTCCTTGTTTGAAACAATATAGCCTGACTGTTGTTATTGATTTTAGGAGATTGTGCTCTGGTAAGCGCTCCTCTGAGCCCGGCGCTATATTAAGCAATCATTCCTATAGCGGATGACAGCGCTCCGCGGGCCCAGCCAGCGCTAATCGGCCTGGTTTTACTCAAATGTTAATTGATTGGGCAGCAGGGAAAGGGGGCTTGTGAGTTAGAGAAGAAATTACAGCCACACCTCTACCGGCCCTGACCTCTGACCTGGGGTCAGTGTACAGGCTGCTGTACCTCTGCAACACTGGGAATAGAGTAAGTAGTGTTATTTATTCTTATTGAAACCATGCACATTAGAAATATGCCAGATTACCAGCGTATATGTAATGGACTCCATAAGACTTTGGACTGCAGTGTAATTTTAAAGAGCATTACTCATAAGTGGCTCTTGTGTAATGGATATAGATGAGCTCCTGTTACTGCCGAGCTGGCAGCTTCCTCTCCAGTTTTGGAGAATTTACACTTGCATGGGGTGATACTTGTCGGAATTACTACTCCGCTCGACAGAGTCACTGTTTAAACTCCTGCAGACCCCACTGTGCAGTCAGCACCATTATTCATTGGACAGTGACTCAGTTTTAGCTCATCTGGACCACAGGCTTATGTTATGGTCTGTTTGTCCATTGTTGTCGTTTGTTGGTCGTCGTTCATTTGGCCGTCTTTCATCCATAAATATCTTCTCCAGTACCGTCAGGTGGATCAACATGAAACTATAGATGCATTTTCCTACCCGTGAGGGGACCTTAGTTTGTTCAAGGCATTTCAAAATAATTTCAGAAATGGCCGCCAGGCAGCCATCTTTAAAATGTCTATTACTGCGATATCTAAAGCATTTTTGCACAGATCAGGCTGAACTTTGGTACGTAGGAGCTAATTAGCAGGATTCCTAACATATATTACGGATTTTGTCATGCAGCGCATTTTGACCTTGATTTGACCTTTGTCATTGTACCACACCGATAAGTACTTAAACATCATCTTCTCCAAAACCATTGGGGGATCAACTTGAAACATTAGACACATGTTGCTGTCAATGAGGAGGCCAAAGTTTGTTTGAGGCATTCTGGACTGATTTCAAATATGGCCACCAGCACCCATCACTAAAATGCCCATTTCAGCTACCTTTGAGGCATTTTTGCACTAATCAGGCTAGGTTTCTTCCCCGGTGATGCTCAGCCAGGCCTGTAATGCCGCCATCTTCAGTTCCTGCTTGTTTCTGGGACTTTGCATTCAGTCTCCTCTTCAGCGTGTAAAATACATGTTCAGTTGGATTGAGATCTGGCGATCGCCTCAGCCAACGGAGCCAAAATAACAAGAGATGTGTCACTGTCCAAAGAATTATAGTGCTCACAGTATGTATGTATATATTCCCTCTCGGAGAAGGCTGGAGAATCGCCGTGACTGCTTTCACACATGGCTGCGGTTCAGATTAGTCTTGGACGGGCTCCCAGTCCAGTATCGTGTGCTCTCCCGGTGGGCCCGGCGTAGCGAAAGCTGGAAATGCTGATAAATCAGCGCGTTAAAAAAAACTGTATGAAATAAATGAACCTGTGGGGAACAGAAATCCTCTGACTTTCCGGGTAACAGAAACCCCTCTGCGGTCACGCATGTTTAAGCGTACGAGGGTGGCGTTTTTCTGTCGATCACGCTACACATGGCCGCTGCCGTGATGTGGGACCGCGGAGGGATTCGGCTCGCCGTTAGGGAGATTTTAATGGTGAAAACATCTGGCATGTGACACTGCGCCGTAATCCAATTGGACGCACTCAGCCGAGGAATCAGAAGATTGTGTGCGCGTCCTCGCGTGTGTGTTCTCTCCTTGACTACAAAATGTCTAGCCCTTGTGTTTATTGTGTGTGTGTGTGTGTGTGTGTGTGTGATCACCCTTCAGACTTTGTCATCGGCTCGCTGGCCTGATCGCAGGGAAAGCAGCTTTTCTCATGGAAATGGCCTGGAGTGGGCGGACCCATCATTCACGCTCCGCTTCTGCGCGCCGCGCTCTGCTTGATCCGCTGTCGCGTGGACGATTAAGAGTGGTTTGAGGCATTATTTCAGCGGCGAGCAGGAGCGGGGCGTGTGACAGGGCGGAGGAAAAGGCCCGCTCCCTCGTCACGGCTGTTTATTCCGCGCCAGCTCAAAAACGCCTCCCCTTCCCCAGCATGTGAAATCTTCGAGAGAGGACTGCAGGAGGAACCCAGCTGTCTGACAATGACTTTAACCCTTAGAGCGCTTAAATAAATGTGTAAAAAAATATAAATTTAATTATCACGTGCTGTTGAAAACCTGTCATGTGGTGGCTTGTTTAAAGGAGCTCCCGTGGGGGAGCTCTTTTAAACAAGCCGCCCCATGACAGGTTTTCAACAGCTTTGATTTTGATATCTCACATGAGTGAGCAGCAATAGCCGTGTTTAGCGCTCTAACTGACATTGCTGGCCCATATCGCACAAACAGTGGGTTTACTTCACGAGATTAATCACGATAGCGGTGCTTACTGAGTTCCCCATGCCTGCGCTGAGTAGATTAGTGTAGCGGACCAGCGGGACCAGCGCTACGGCGAGGCGTCATGAAAACGATGATGGATGCAGCCGGGTATCATTAGCCATATTGTGTAGATTCAGCACTGGCCTACTTCTGAATCCCACGATGTCTGTTATCCAGTTACAGCGGTGGAATGGTCATGTGTCACCCCTGTGGCGGCTCCGTTAAGGGGCTAATTTGCTAATGGAGGGACAGCTTTCTGCTATTTATATCCACACGCTGTGAGGAGGGGCTGTCTACTGCAGATGACTGTGTGTGTGCGTGTGTGTGTGTGTGTGTGTATATGTGTAGTGAGTGAGCATGTGGCTATTGGTGCTTGTTTGTTTGTGTATGCATTTTTCTGTGTGTATTGTGTGGAGTGTGTACCAGTTTGTATGTGTGTGTGAGTGTGACTGTGTAGGGTGTGTACCAGTTTGTGTGTGTGTGTGTGTATGTGTGTGTGTGTGCACGCTGTGTGTATGCTTTTGTAGGGTGTGTGCCAGTTTGTGTGTGTGTGTGCGAGTGTGTGCATGTGTGTGTATGAGTGTGTGTGTGTGCGCGCATGCGTGTGTGTATGATTGTGTTTGTGTGCGCAAATGAGTGTGTGTGTATGAGTATGTGTGTGTTTGTGTGTCTGAGTGTGTGTTTGAGTGTGTAGGGTGTGTACTTGTTTGTGTGCGTGTGTGTGTGTGTGTGTGTGTGTGTGTGAGTGTGCAGCTCGCTGAGACTCGTCCCCTGCTGCTATCTCTCCACACCAGCGTAGCGAAAGGCCCCCGGAGCTGCTGAGCTGAGACCGTCATTATCGTCCTGACAGAGGAGCGGGTGGAAGTCATTATTGCAGCCTGTAAATTACTCTGGGGGAAGCCATGGCCACCAGTTTAATTTCTTTAACAGCCTGAGAAATATTTTTCCAGCGTCCCTATCTGTGTCCCTACCTGCTTCCCGGTGAATTTGTACCAGCGCTACGCAATTAACTGCACAGATCATTTACATACTCACCGAGGTAATTTTCATAATGTTTTCTTTATTATTAGAGGAAGAAATTAACCCAGGAATTTATTTACATACCAGCCGCAAACGGTAACAGCTTGCTAATTGCCTGTTAGATGATTAATAAGCTTACAGCCGATGCTAATGAATCGCGCACTCGCTGCTTCCAAGGTGCTCTCGCAGTGTGCTCGTGTTTCGGCAGTTTAATTAGTGTGATAATTATGCACTTGTTGCTTCTGCTTTCCAGCAAATACCATCAAACATTAAAAAAGATTAAAGTAAATTATATCAGCAAGAACTAATCATGTTGGAGTGCTGACACTCGTACAGCTCAAGAACAGTGAAATGGGTTGAAGGAGGATTTTTTTGGGAGGGATTGAGGCTAATATTCTTTAAGATGCTGTGCATTAGCAGTCATGGTTACACTTCATGAAAATGTCAGTATTTTTCATCATAACACTAATGACCTCATATATGTAGTTTCTACCTCCCTCATATTGCAAATATGTTGATATGACGCCTCAGATCCGCTTTGTACCTTGTAATGAGCAGTTTGTGATTTGGGTCATCGACCTGTACCTTCATTGTTGGCTGAACTGGCCCGTGTTATCACACAGTTGTGTGCACATGAATGTTTTCCTCAAACTTAAGGTTGTCTGCTGAAGTATTCCCTTCTGTGGGGAGTGACAGTGCTTCAGTGTTTCGATGCTTATTTCCCCCAGAAGCTTTATAGAATGTCTGTCCTCTGGGATTATGAAAGCCATCGTAACAGACAAACAAGCTTTGGTTGCTGTATGAAAGGAGATGCCGTGTTTGTCGTGCGGAACCAAATAAATCCTCTCCAATCGGATGTCGTGCGCCACTTAAGATTTAAAATTTCTCCTGCACGTCTCAGGAAGTTTCCAGTTTCCAGCGCCCACCCCCCCACACCGCCTGTTTACAGAGAAGCGCCATTTTGATCAGGGCCCTGTCGCAAAATGTTTTGGGTAATCCTTTGTGTCGACTGATGCAAGTTCGCGCTTTCGTCGGCGACGATCGGATCGCACCGCCGTTCTCGGCTGAGGATGATTAAAAGCTGTTTTCCTGCTTAAAGCCCCGTGCTGCTGTTTATTCAATTGTCCTTATGATTCCAGGGTCATATTTTATTCAGGCGAAAGGCAGAGGTTCATGCAATATTGAGCAGACAGGCAGCACACACAGCATTCGTAAGGAGACCTCCAGACTCGAGTGGTGCATGCTAACGCCAGCCGCGGCGGACTGGGAGAGCTGTGGCGATGCAGGTGGCAGCCTGTCCTCCTCCAGCAGATTCAGAAACTTCCCACCCATGAATAATTTCCAGGGTTTATCGCTTAATTTACAACATGATCTCACCCAAAATGCCCCTTGTAACTTTGCTCAGAATGTCCCTCTGTCTCAGAGGCATTAGGCTGTACCCGGGGATGTGCATGTGACAACTGCTTGCAGATTTGCCAAAAATGGTCATAAACATGGTAAACTTGCAGATAAACAGCTTAAATTTGGGAAAATAGGAAAAAAATAGATGCTTTGTCAGTCCCTGTCTACGCCAGAGTTCAATGCCCCTGTGTAATTTCAGATTGATTAGTGTCAGATTAATTGAGTTTTCCTGGTTTTATTGAGGCACAGTGTACTTCATTGCACATTGAGTGCTCAGGGCTCCCCGTTGCGCTCGTGCTTTCTGCAGAGCTTGAAGTTTGTTTGCCGCTCCGAGTTTCCTCCAATGAGCTCTGTTTGACAGCAAGAGATTTATTTGATTCAAGATTCAATGGATATGAGTCAACCTCAGAAGCGCTCAGACATGGACAGATGAATAAAGTTGATGTGGATAATATCACTGTGCTGTAACCACTTCTTCAGTTGCAGATATCGGAGGTGAAATGGAGGAGATGATACTGCTGCCTGCATCGGCTGGACTACCGGCAATTTGCGGTAACGCATCCCTCCCGTGATCTTTGGAGGACGTTTACAAACTGCTGCCGGTTGGCATCTCGTGTCAGGCCTATATAAGCCCTTGGAGAGCGGCCCAGCTCGGCGAATTCCTGAATGCACAGGTCAGGTATATTTAATGGCAGTCCTTCACTTTATCATTGGAAAGCAAGCGCAGCAATTCCACTGATCTCGTGTTATGATTACGGATAGTAAGAGCTCTCAACAAACAGCCTCCTACTTAAAGTTCCATCCGACAGCACTCTGTCCTGACCAGCACAATGCATTATGGGTGTTGAATAAGCGCACAACTTTTCCTCCCCTCCCCTCTCCCTATCTATCCATCTCTATCTCTCTTTTTTCTTTTATCACTAGCGAAGCATTCATGAGCTCATATCTCCGCTCGTTCATCTCCAAAGCTGTCCAGAGTCTGCAAAATGCTGCTTTTGAAATATTAACATCAACAAATCTTCCGGGAGCCCAGGAGCATGAGAGAGTCTTTCTGAGGCTTTAATAGCCTGCATGACCTCGCAGAAATTTATACAGAGTGTGTCTTTTCACATCCGTTATGTGAGTATAAAGCGAGGGAGCTCATTCTTAATATGAGTGGGGCTACGTCCAACCGCTAAAATTTATCTGTCTTTGGACTCAGTTTAGTCAAGGGAAAAATAGTCAGTTATGCCACATTATATAGAGTATTTTCCTGCCCAAGTACCCACCTGTATGTGTGTGTGTGTGTGTGTGTGTGTGTGTGCGCGCGCGCGCGTGCATGTGCGTGTGCGTGTGTGCTCATATATGCCGATATGCATTTATCGTTGTGCACCTTTATGGTAGTGCATAATTCAAGGAATTATTCAACCGATAGCTAAAGCCATGTGCTGCACAGACGCTGTTTAATGCATAAATGCAGTGAATGGCTTGTGCTGAAACTGCATGCGTAGAAAGAAGCAATTTCAGTCCTTGTTCTCCAGTAAGTCCTTATTCTATCCAGGAAGGCAAGTCATTCATAAATATGCAAGGGAGACTCAACAAACAGCTACAAAAACACTGTGTACCGTTTACCACGCCAGCCTCCTTGAAAATACGTTGTTATTAGGTCAACATGATATTAAGGAGTTTAACTTTAAAATAGACCATGTCCATACAACACCACGCACAGCAACAGAACACTCTCGGTTTTAACTGGGATTTGTCTGTGGAAATGGCTGCTTTTGATATTAATTAATAATTAATATTACTTAATAATGTTGGACCTATAGTCAGCATTCTTAAGGAGGTACAATGTTATTACAATCACATAATAAAGCACAAATTACTTCATTATCATTTGAGGTACTACCCTCATTTGCACAAGTAACGTCATCATGAATCAGTTAATTACTGTACTAAGAGATGAAAAATTATGCTCAATTAAAATTCCGTGTTGGTAAGTATGCCGAGATATTCTATGCACATAATTGCAGCTTTTCAGGGTAAATGCATTTTCATATTTAATACAGTGTTGTGATTAACTTACTCCGTAAGTATACTTGCATTTAATCTCCCCATCCGAATCCTGTGTTCTGTGGAGTTGCAGACATTATGCACCTTCAATGTTCTTGTAAAATTACCAGAGAGCAGCAGATTTTACAGATTTGACCCTTGTTCTGTGGGTGGGAATGCTAATGTTCTCTGTCCTGAGTAACTTTGGCTCAGAGGGCAGGCCTCTGGGGTGTGAAAGCTGAGTGTAATGTTTGACCACTAACAGGAATATGTTTTCTCCTAAACATTTTGCATTGATTGAATCCCAACAAGCTTTTATCACCATGTTGAAATGCCACCAAACTGGATCCTTGCTTTTTTTATGCCATTCATTGGGAAAATTCCTTGTATGAACACATGAATCCTCAATCTTCGAGAGCACCGGTGATTTTGTTCCAACCGAGCGGCTCGAGGGATTCTGCTCGGACAGGTTCTTACTGCTGCTGAGCAGGTAGTGCTTAATTGAAACAGGTGTGTCACCGTTTGTTTGGCTCAAGACTTCAGATGCCTGGCACATGCTGTAAAGTTTGCCTCTAAATTTTGTCATCTCTTCCTGGAAAATGAATTTTTTTCTCCGAAAGGACAAGTTTTGAGTTACCAGGTACTTTACAGAAAGTTGTGGTTGCATATAAGCCGCTAGCTTTAGACATAAATAAATTCCCGGGGAAGATGTTGCGCTCAGCGTTTAGTACGGGCTGCTGATTACGGCTCCTGTGCTGATTATTTTGGCTGCAGTCGCAATCGCGCCATAATTTCCCCGCTGTGGTTCCGGAAGCGGAGCGGGGGTTCAGTGCGCCGAGGCGATGGGCTGTGCAGTGTGTCTCTTCACGAGTAAACATGGCCGCCAGGAGGAGGGAAACATCGTTAGGAATGCCACTGAAGTCTGAAGTCTTTCTAAAGTGGGCTCACCAGAGATGGGTCGAAGCAGGCGTGGAAACCAGGCCAGAAGCTAAATATTATTTATGCAAAAGTCGAAACAGTCTACAAGCTCGGTGGTTGCTAATTTATTTATTTATTTGTTGTTATGGGTCATTCTGCCTTTGAATTGTAGCAAACAGTTCTTGACGGTGTTGTTATTTTCATCACTTGATGGAAGAGGTCCTCACAGCATACTGTCTTGTC
>CM056207.1:685000-822500 GCA_029692085.1 Gymnothorax javanicus | reverse complement strand
CTGCCAGTCTGAAATGGCCGTGCAGTGGTGAGACGGAACTCAAGCTGGTGATGCAGCAAAAATAAGGCGCTGCATGTCCTGCATGCCCACAAAATGTCAACAGCTCTGAAACCAGCCTTATTTCCTGTGTTCGCATAATGACCTGAAGGAGCAGATCAGTAGCAGCTCTAAAACAGGCTCTCATTTCACTGTCTTGCATTTATTTTGTGCCCGAGATGCATTGTGACACTGAATCAGACCCTGAGGAAACAATCAAATACTGTTTCAGTGGAGCTGTACACTGGTGCAGGGAGTATCTGTGAATCTGTGTGTACATGTTTGGGTACATTTGTGCATTTGTGTGCTGTACGTGTTGTGTGTATGTGCGCATGCGTGTGTATGTGTGTGTGTGTGTGTGTGTGTGTGTTTTTTGTGCACGTGAAAGAGTTCATACAGTAAATCGTTGTGCGTGCATGCATGGGCTTGGAAACTATGCTTGTGAGAATCAACTCTTGAGAAACCACAGATGTTGTGAGGACATTATGGGTTGCAAGGACAATACATTTTGGGAGGTCCTCATTGAGGATTATGGAGGATTATTGCTAATTGGTTAAAGTTAGGGTTACAGGAACATGTAGGGTTAGTGTCAGGGCTGTGGTCAGAGTTGGGCGTCATTTGATCATGGTTTGGGTTCAGGAAATGCTTTACAGATGACTGTAAATCAATTCAATGTCCTCACAAGTAAAGCTATACTAGCGTTTGTTTGGATGACTGTTGTCACTGTATCATACCTGTTTCTGTTGCCTGAGGAAGATGCCCTGGATCTCGCTCTTGTGTTTTTGTCTCTGATGCCTGCAGACGTGTGGATTTGGGACTGGCGCTGCGGGTGTGGGGGGGGGGGGCGTTGGGGGGAAACGCTCCTCCTTCTGCAGTCTAGTCACACACAAACAAGGAAATAGGCTGGTTGTGTTTGAAACTAGAAATAATGGAAAAGCTGCTCTTTCAATTTAGCCGCCCTGAGTTTTTTTGTGTGTTTCTTTCCTTGTTGCCTCGGGCAAAGGAAGGTAGGTGGCTTAGAAGTCTTCTGACGAGCACCAACCAGAATAAATACCCTGCAAAATGGAGGCAGCTATAAATAAACAAGCTGCAATATCCTGTGTTATGAATATATAATTTCCATCTTTAATAACTGGGTAGGCCCTGGGGATTGTCTACAAATGGCCTGGTGAGCTCTGATATTTCTGCATAAAGCTCTAGCTGAATTATTAAAGCACCAGTGTGTGGATGTGTTCTCTGGCAGGTGGAGACCCACAGTGGTGGTTCCCTGCGTCGGCCACATTGCCAGGCAAAACAAACTCAAACAGCCGGCTGAGTTTTCTTTGCGAGGAGCCCTGGCCACCATCGTCGGAACTGGGGGAAAAGAATCTCACAAGTGCAACAAAGGCTCACTATTCTAGCGATCTTGGAGATGCTTTGTGGCAGTTCTACCCAAGTGACGAGCTTTGGCTGGCTGGCTCTGACTGTGGTTCCTTGGCTCTGTATCTGAGGAATGGCAGTAATGCTGGGCTTGAAGCAGCAAGTGTGTCGCTCTGAGGACTGACCGACAAGCGGGGTAACTGACTGGTGAGCAGGGTGCTTGACCGGCTGGCGGGGTTACTGACTGATGAGCAGAATAACTGACCAGCAAGCTGGGTAACTGAGTGGCAGGTGGTGTCACTTACAGGCAGATGTGGTAATGGACTGGCAGGTGCGGTAACTGACTGGTGGGGAGGATAACTGACCGGCTGGCAGAGTAACTGATTGGTAGGGGTGATTACTGACCAGATGGGCGGGTCTAACAGGCTAAAGTTTACCCTCAGCCCAGAGTATACCCCCAGCTCAGTGTATACGCAAGGTTAAAGTGGGCTGGCCTGTTTTATACCCCCCGCATTAAGCCACATTTCATAGCCCGGGCTGTATTTTGGCTGGGGCCAGATTATACCGGGGTATAGTCTGGAGGGGGCTTAATCTGGACTGCTACACCCGGGCGGCGGGCGGCATCACTGACGGGTGATGGGTGATGACGGTTGCACAGTTTCAGGCGTGACCCTGGAGCAGCAGTGTGACCTGTGTAACGACAGGTCTCAGGTCAGCGGTGAGGGGCAGCTCGTGCTCTGTTCCTCCCTGCCTGTGCAGACAGATGCAGTTTCTCATGGAAAGTGACGCATTTGCATGGCTGCTTATCGGCGCCCTGCTCTGGGGCTGTTTGTGTTGTGGTCTGGGCTCTCAGTTCTCACCTTCACTCGTGAACGTCCGACAAGCTACCCCCACCCCCACTACCCCCCATCTGTCAATATGCTTTTTCTCTGTCAGTAAGAAAGACAGGATTACGAGTCAGGGCACCCAGAGAGATCTCTCAAATGTCCAACTTCTTTAACGACCACCTGCAAGCGTTGCTTTGCCATCAGGTTTCTGCTGAGCCGCATCAGCTGCTTTTCCCGTGCATGGAAGACATGATTGAGGCCCTCAATGAGCCATTACTGTGTGTGTGTGTGTGTGTGTGTGTGTGTGTGTGTGTGTGTGCGCGTGTTCTGAGAGCCGCCGTGGGTTTGCCTTACCTGTGTCCAATGGGAAAGTGTGTGCATATGTGACTAAACTAAAAACAATGCAGACTGTAGAAATGGCAATAATGGTTGTGAATTGAAATTTGCTCTGCTGGTTGATCTTAGTAAGTTTTAGACAAGCTTTGCTTGCCACAGCGGCGTCTGAAGAACTGAAAATGGTGTAGTGCAGAACATCCCTTGAAGATAATGATTGATTTTGACCTGTTTTCACTCATTATTTAAACTGAATTAACATGAACTCTGAACACATATGAGACCATCAGGTGTGACCAGTTTCTCCTCAATTTATTTTCTATTTTTGGTTTGCCTGGTTTCCTTGTGCAATAATGCTTGTATAACCTCAACCCTGTGATCCACAGTCAAGTTATATACATTTATTTTTAGGATAACCCGGGCTATAAATATATAAATACTGCAGTGATATCTCATGAATGTGTAAATATTTAAATGACCATAAATATAAAAGAAAAAACAAAACGGAGATTCAATCTCACAAAATTATATTCAAATCACATGTAGAACCACGATAAACAGGATTTCTGACTTCAGAAAATTATTCTCCCAAGTCTTGCGAATCAGAAAAAAATGAACATTTTAACTAACTCACTCCAGACACTTAACTTTTTTTCCCAGAAATCCTATCATTTTTCCTTCTTTTTTCTCAGGCTAGCTGTGCCTTGCCCCCCGCTGGAACCAGCAGTGCAGGCTGACTCTACTCACTCAGCATACAGCTCCAACCCTCACACTGTGGAAACAGGTGACCACCAAACAACTAATGAACAAATGAAAACCAAAATTACAAATAAGTAAAAAAAAGAAAACTACCTATATACATAATTTTTTAAATTCTATTTTAGATGTAAAGTTAGCAGAAATAAATGTCAGCCGCAGACTCTTCAGATGGCTCCTGCACATCATCTGTGAGAAAACTCTCTGTTCCAGGCTCGCTGCCCCCATCGCCTTCCAGAATAAAACCGCTTTCACACCGGACGCGAAACGAATTTTTCGCACGACAGATTACATTCAAAGTCAATGCAAAGACGCGAATACACGCGTTTCGCGCGTATTCGCATCTTTGCATTGACTTTGAATGTAACCTGTCCTGCGAAAAAGTTTGTTTCGCGTTCAGTGTGAAAGCAGCTTAAGAGTCCCTGAGAAAGGTCCCTTCCCGAATTAGAGTCCTTGAGAAAGGTACAGACTGGAGGTTTGGCATCCTGCTTGGAGATTTTTGCCCAGGCTTTCAGAATTTGGCATCAAAATGAGTGCAGAATGCACCATTCAGAAGTTATGGCTTCATCAAAAGTAAATTTTGAATGGATGACCAGTTGTTGTCCCCCCCCAATTTCACTGCCCTTTCTCACCCGCAACAGTTGCCCAAAGGTTTCAAAAGTACATTTTTCATAATACATTAGACACAGACTGTGTGCAGAAGCAATGATGGCTTGATCAGAGAGTAGGTAAGCATGTGACGAGGGTCTAAAGCGGGGCTATTCAACCTTTTCCAGAGAGGGTCAGTGTGGGTGCAGCTTTCATTCCAACCAAGCACTTACACACCTGACACCACTAATCAACTCCAAGAGCCTTTGCTAAAGAGCTTGATTAGTAGCATCAGGCGTGTAAGTGGTTGGTTGGAATGAAAGCCTGCACCCACACCGGCCCTTGCAGGATAAGGTTGAATAGCCCTGCTCTAAAGTTTGCCTTGAGCGAAAATTGGCTGTTTTGAACCTCCACATCAGATGACTGGGAAACTATGTGCCTAGTTATTGATTATACAAACATTTCTTCCAGACAAAGATACAGATATGATCTAACTTTCAGGTTTTCATTAGTACTACTTGATTCCTTCTATTCTCGCTGAATTTTTGAAGATTGGATGTTTTTCTCACAAAAATTACAAATAAATTTTTTAAAATTTGTTTTCTCCATAATCTAAGAGGGTCATGTGCGCAACTTTTTGAATATTAGGTGATTTGCCACGGAGTGCTGTCACTATGATGTAATTACCCTTCCTTCTTTTTAGCTTACCGGCCCTATGGGCCGATAAGCTATTGTCGTGGTGTGGCGTCGTCGTCCAGCGTCCGGAACATTTTTTTATCTTTTTTTTGGCCTGATGAATTTTCGTGTAAATTTGCAATAACATACTACTAGACCATATCTCCAGTCGTTTTTCTCAGATTTTTGATTGAATCATTTTTGTCCGTTTTATGGGCCCTTGAAATTTTGGCTCTAATGTTAAAGATAGGTCTGAGAAATTTTAAAAAAATTATTTCTCAAAAACTGCGCTAAATTTATTTCTAAATCAGGCAATCCACTTACCTTGGCACCGTCAATGTACAGTGCGAGCGCCATTTTGATTGAATCGACGGAAGTGGGTCTATTGGGGGCGCTGTTCTTCATGAATATGCAAGATGGCCTGTGGAGGCCAAATAGTTGCAGATAGAGATTTAGTTTGTATTATCGAAATATAGGAAGTCATATATGACCTGGCTATATTTTGGCTCTGTTAAATTTGACCACAGATGACTTTGAAAGGCCAAACTCGAGGTCAGGGAATATATTAACAATTTTAAAAGATGTGACTTGAAATTTAAAAACATTATTTCTCAAAAACTATCTGATAACTTTTTTTCTAAATCTGGCAATCAACTCACCTTGATACACTTTATGTACAGTGCGAGTGCCATTTTGATTGAATCGACGGAAGTGGGTCTAGTGGGGGCACTGTACTTTAACATTGGGTCTTATGGAAAATGGGCCAAATCGCCTGTGGAAGCTAAATGGTTGCAGATAGAGATTAAGTTTGTATTACTGACATATAGGAAGTAATATATGACCTATATTTTGGCTGTGTTAAAGTTGACCTCAGATGACCCTGAAAGGTCATACTTGAGGTCAAGCAAAATGTTACAATTTTCGAAGGTTTCTAGGCTTGAAAATATTGAAGATTGGGAACATATGTGCATTGAACACTTACAGGAAGTCATGTATGAACTTTCATTTGGTGGCCTTGAACTTGACCTTCGGCGACCTTCGAAGGTCATACTTCACATAGTGAAATTTCAATGACTTCTATCACCAAAACTATTACAGATAGAGCTTAGGTTTGTATTGCGGGCATATAGGAAGTCATGTATGAAGTTTCATTCGGTGACACTGAACTTGACCTTCAGTGACCTTGAATGCCCAAATTTCACAGTGAAATTTCAATGACTTATATCAGCAAAATGGTTACAGATTGAGTGTAGGTTTGTATTGGAGACGTATAGGAAGTCTTGCATGAACTTTCATTTGGTGACCTTCATATTGACCCTCAAAGGTCTAACTTGACCAAATGAAAATTCAATGACTTTTGTCACTGAAAAGGTCACAGATGGAGCCTAGCTTTGTGTTACTGACATAGGAAGTCACATATGAACTTTCAGTTGGTGACATTCATCTTGACTGTTGATGACATTTGAAGGTCAAACTTGACATAATACAATTACAATGACTTGTATTGCCAAAACGGTCACAGATGGAGTCTAGGTTTGTATTAGAGACATATAGGTAGTCATATATGAACTTTCATTTGGTGACCTTCGTATTGACCTTCAAAGGTCAAATGTGACCTAGTGAAAATTCAATGACTTGTATCACTAAAACGGTCACAGATGGAGCCTAGGTTTGTGTTACTGACATCAGGAAGTCACATATGAACTTTCATTTGGTGACATTCAACTTGACTGTCAGTGACAATTGAGGGTCAAACTCGACAGTGAAATTACAACTTGTATCACCAAAATGGTCACAGATTGAGCCAAGGTTTGTATAGAGACATTTCAAAAGTCATATATGAAGTCCATTTGCTGACCACAACTTGACCTTCTGTGACGTTTAAAGTTCACGTGACATATTGAATACATACTGAAATATTATAATGACTTGTATCACCAAAACTGCTTCAGAGCTTAGAATTGTATTACAGAAGGTCTTATAAATGTATGTGAACTTTTATTTAGTGACCTTGACATTGATTTTCATTGATTCAAATGTCAAACTTCACATGAAATTTTCATTTCTTGTATCATCGCTGTAAGACTGCTTGCCGATAAGCTACAGGACCCTTGGTCCTATTTTTGTAGTTTAATTGTTTTTTGGTCAATGTTCTTTCTCAAACTGAGAAATTTGAAATTGACGTTTAAGTGACCACTGAAATAAAGTGGCTAAACTGAGGGGGATTTTGCCAAAATACTCATGCACTTGGCTAAAATAAATGCAGAATTTTTTTTTTTTCTGACAGAAATGGCTCTACCACTGATTGGTGTACAAACTCAATGCAAGGGATAATGAACAACAGCAGCTGTTTTCAACATAGGGAAATGGATAAATAATAAATCATCATTGATTTATTTTATTAAGTCTCCAAAAACAACCGGAAATTCTGAATCCGTAAGCTTCTGAAAGGGATATGATCACATCAGAGCCCTCATTAAAAATGGTCCACGCTTGCCTTCTGGGCAAAGAAAAAAACTAAGTGAATCACATGTAGAGTTCCTCAGATATTTAAGAGTTAATGCATGTTGTGCTTTAATGTTGTATCTGACCTTGGTGGGCCCAGAGGGTTAAGTTATGACGAGAGCCAATGAATCTTGATCCGTTTCCAAACATTTTTCACGATTTACAAGTTTTCCAAAGATCAGCCATCAGCAGTTGAAAGAGGCTCTGTAAGGAGGCGCACGTGTGAACTTTCATAATGCGCTAAGGTCACAAAATCCAAGATTTACCGGGAGAATCTTTTGGATATTTTGAACTTTCTGTTTGAATGGGTTTTCAAAATGTTTTACTGTCCAGCTTTCGCTAACTATTCAATAATAATAATAATAATAATAATAATAATAATACAACCATACAGATTTACTTCAAAATAATGGCGAAGAGTGAGAAGACGATTCCAGAGGAGACACAGGAACACTTCCTTTCGTCGCTGAAAAATCCTCGGTTTTAGCTTTACTTGCTTGCAGAACTAAAACTTAAAGAGGTTCTATTACCGCAGGAAACTCTTATCTCTAGCAAGTGTGAAAGCTCTTGCACTACGGTGAGAACAGGACAAGGCAACTGGGATGCCTGTGTAAAGGAAAAAATCTCTTGCTGCTCACTGCGGTTGTCGTATTATGTCAAAACCGTGCAAAAATAAAAACTCATTGCAGCTGAGCCTTTTTTCAAAATAGCGTTCCATCCAATAAATGAACTTACGAGAATGCAAAATCATAAACGAAGAATTTGAGTTCACGAATGCGTTAGAGCTCCAAAACAAAACTAAAGTTCAAAAATACTAAACAAAAATCAGCCTACATGAGAAAACAGCTGAAATATTATGGAGTGTAACGATTCCAGTGGTAACACTCGAAGCTTGAAGATCCTTAAATCTCCTCGCATCTCCTGAAAACGTTTGGTGAATGATTTCAAGATACGTTGTAGAAGCCAAGATTCACGCAAGCGTAATAGCATCCCTTTAAACACACCATTTCCTTCTTTCTGAAATGTTGCATCAATTCAATAGAAAATGTTTTATTCACTTTACAAAAAATGATAAACTAATATGTTGACATTTGTTTTTTCTCACCATTGTTTGAGGATTTTTCTCCCCACTGGGAGTTTTTATTGCCTCATTTGCTGTAGTGGGGATTTGGCTGGGCACTGCCCCTTTTTTGCCCTGTAAAGCTTTTTTTTTTTTGACATCTGCCAGTGAAAAGGGCTATACTGATAAAATTGAATTGAACTTTTGCTGCTAGCACATCTTGCACTACTTATCTTTGGTCCATGGTTGTTTAATTACAATGAAGAAAGCAAAAATTTGCTACAAATATCCACAAAGGAGAAACGTTGTTTGAAATTCTATTTTGCGTCAAAATGACAATGATTGAAAACAGGTCGAAACCAATCATTATTTGCAAAGGATGTTCTGTGCTTCACAAATTTTCAGCTCACCAACCACAACTGGTTTACAATCACCTGTGGGTGAGTGTGTGTGTGTGTGTGTGTGTGTGTGTGCGCGCAAGTGTGTGAGTGCCTGTGTGCTGCAAAGGTGAGACGTTGCTGACCTCATAGCTTTTATGTTGCCTCCCACTTTCTTCAGTAGGCACAATAAGAACAGTCAGTTCTCATCTGAACCACAGAAGGAAGCCGTAAAAGAGTTCTGGTGTGGGGGAGGTTTTGCGAGTTTATGCATTATTCAATGGAACATCACCTTGTCAGGACTTTGGTCTGCCCTACATTTACATTGTTACCATGTTTGAAAAAAAAAAAAAAAAAATTGTCTTTGGGAAAAAAATATTGCTAAATATTTCATGTGTACTGCTGTACTTTATACAATTCAAACTTGAGATAAAGTCGGCCTATTGAGGTCATATATGTTTGGCCCTATTTTGACAACTGAAACGCAGTAGACAAATGCAATTGTCAGCAATTGTATTGCTGATCAAAACTGGGCGTGTGTTGGTTTCATTACAGCCAATCAGATTAGCTGCTGTCATTCCCTTTAAAACAAGTGTATTAATGTCATAGCAAATGGGCAATTTAGTCAGATGAAGAAAAAGCACCTAACTTGCATTACTGCTGCCTCCTGCGGTCCTTTGAGAACTCCACTCCAGTGTAGATGCACTGAGGCGTTTGAGAGGTTGATTTCCAAAATAATGCATTTTGTTCAAAAAGACGTGTGAAATTTAAACCACATACAAAAGGGCACTCATGGTATTACTCAAGTACGAGACTGAAGTTAACATTTGTATTTTCATCATGCAAAGAAAATATTTACACCCCCTGCCATTGGACCCCCCCCCCCCACCATTTTGCTGGCATTATTTATAGGGTACATTAAAAAAAAAATGATGATTGATATGAAAAGGTGTGCTTTTATTTGTGAACAGCTCCACTAGTTGTGATTTAGGCCCATGAAATCACCACAGACCAACTGCGTTTGCGTTAAAAGGTTGTTTGGGTGAATCAAAATGCAGAGGAGGTCCGTGAACTGAAAATGGTAGCTTTATGCATTGACACACCTCCCTTTGCACTTGAGAGATGCAAACGCTTTTATTTTAGAGCAGAAAACTACAAAAGTGGGGAAAGGTGTAATCTGCAATGGGTGAAATGTGCCTAATGTCACTGCCACATGTGCTTCTGTTTGCAAATACATGAAAATAAAGTCCTTTAAAGGTTCTCGCTTCCTGTATGCTTTTTTCATATTACGTCTACTTTATTTTCTTGTTCAGGCTCATAGAAAATAGAGGAGAAAACTTTTCCATCAGATAATAATCAATCAAGCACTGACTTCAGTCGGTAAACAGTGGAAATAAGTCGCCAAGTAATTACAGATATGCACATGTATGCAGAATATTGAGCTGCACCTGTGAGGAGAAAGGAATCTTCAACCGATGTTCGTACTGTACATGCGGCCTACTAGTACGGTGTGCATAATATCATTTTTATTCTAACCATAATCAAAGGGCTACAGAATGGAGACCTTTTCAGATTGAGAAAATTAATTAGATTACTCTCTCAGGCAGTTAGTACCTAGTATGCAGAATAATAATCTTGGTTGCTCTCTGTCCACGAATGCACTGTTAGGGACTAGGTGTGGGTCAACAGAAGGGTTAATGTAATTAAAAGCAAATTCTCTCCCTCATTCCTTTCAATGATGGTAATTAGTCTGAAAGATTTCCAGATTGAAGTGAAGCAGTGCATGCTGGGAAATTGCTGAATAATAGCGCTGTTAATGTGGGTCACACTGCTGTGTTTCATCATCGACTTCTACTGCTCCACTGTTTTATTGTCGCTTACCTTTCTAGTTAATTGTAATTATTGGAAAGCAGCGTTTGCATTCATCTCTCCAGATACTTAACATTATTAAGGGCAAATAAAAGCATTTTACTGCCCTGACTTTGGCTGAATCCAGTCATACTCTGATTTTGAGAAAGGATAACATTTGTATCGTTAACACTGTAGAGAGCTGTAATGAGCGCACAGCCGCAGAAACCTGCTCTCGCCCTGAGAAAATGTTATTAACCCTTAGAGCGCTATAGGCAACTATAGTTGCCCAATGATGTAAGATATTAAAATCACATGGTGCGGGGGAGCTCTTTTAAACAAGTTGCCACATGATGGGCTTTCAGCAGCTGAGGACAATTACATTTTTAATTCCTAGAAAATTTATCCAGCGCTCTAAGGGTTAAAATGGCAGAGTGGTGTGTTTTGTCCCCAGTTAACCATTGATTTACATTTCATTCCGAGTAACCTTTCTGGGCTCAGTGAGGTATAGAGAAATGTAATGAAACGGCGCTATATTTATGAAGAGAACATTCATATTCATTAGTGGTGGGCATTAACACATCACACCGGTGACAGATTGGTAATGCATGTTTTATGACCGCAGTTAACAGTACACTGACGATGCCGCCGGCTGTAAAAAAGCGATATCAGGCGGCCCTAATGAAAGCCGCCAGAGTGCCATACCGCGTATCGATCCTCCCCTGTGTCCTATTGATCTCTTATGTTTTTATCCTACAAAGGGTTGCTTATCTGGCTCGAATCTCTGAGACTCCGACATGCAGCTCCATGCTTCTGCTATCAGTTGCCACAGAGCTGGCTATCGTTAAATTCTCATCACTTTATTTCGTCCTCCGCAGACAAGCGGACGGGAGCCCCCATCCGCGCTGCTCCTGTTTACGCCTGCGGCTCTGTTTGTGCGGCTGGTGTTTCTGTGGCATTAGCATAATGCTAATGTGTGTCAGAGCGGCCCACTTAAGTTCTTGTAGAGTGGGTGGGGTCGCTGTGATGCCATTAACCCCGACTCCCTGAGGTATGCGGCTGTGCTTCTTATTAAAGGGGTTATGGGTATTGCGGTTTTCGTCACTCCCGCCCAGATGTTTTGCCGTAAGACAGTCATCAGAGCTCAGACTGCTGGACAGTGTTGGTCTGTATCAAGCGGTTTGCCAATCAGTTAGCAGGGATGGATCTTGATTTAATTGAAGCTCTTGAAAGTATTCATGGGTCCTTCTTGGGTAATTAATCTCTTCATTGTCACGTGCAAGTTATCGGTCGGATGGCTTGTGATCATCAGAATAACGACTGAACAGAGACAAAGACCCAGAATAATGATGCTAGACAAGGACAAAGGATCGTTAAGAAAAATTGCAAGGACAAAAACACATTCGTGTCTGGAATGAAGAACACGGGGAAAAAAAAGCCTGCAAAGTATTCCAGCCTTCAGGCTCATAATCAAGCATTTATTCCATAAATAATGGCAGTACCAGCTCCAGAATGGACTGATAATGGCTCATTGCTGGTGGATGGGCTTTTATTCCCCTCTTTGTCATCGAGGAAGGAAAAAAGGGTTGTGTGGTAGTGTGTGTGGGGTGTGTGTGGTAGTGTATGTGGGGTGAGCAAGAACACTTATTAATTTGCGAGAAATGGAATTAGCAGCGAGAAGCGTGGCGGAGGGGCTCTAATTTCGCCCGTAGCCCGTGCGCTGGGCAGTTGATGGTAATGGAGATTTGTCACACTCCAGTTGGCCGGCTCCCTGGGACTCCAGTGCTGATGAGTCGCCAATCCCACAGGAGAGTCCTCTCTGCCACCGCTATTATCACTAAGCCGCAGAGCCGGCCATCAGCAGGGTGGCGCCAGCGAGGACTGTTTTTCACCGCTGACAAGCAGCCTGCCCCCCACTTCCTCCTTATTTTCTGAGCCCCTGAGCACACCTCGGACAGGAGCCGGCAAGAGGGACAAGGGCGTGTAACGAGTGGATCGATATCGCCCGGGGGGCCTGGGGGGGTTGGGGTTTTTCTGGGGAGGGAGGACAGATGCAGGAGGTTGCAGGCTATGGTCCATTAGAGGACTACAGGCTCCCGCAGAGAATAGACAGTATGACAAACCGCTTCCAGTTTGATAATAGTCTGCGCTGATCAATAGCCTGTCAGGCCCAGATCCCCAGGGGGATGATGAGCCGAAATGGGGTTGACCCTTGACCCCGGTGCTGCGTTTTATTTTTCCCGCAGGGTCAGAGTGCGTGTGGCGCTGTGCTGAATGTCGCCGGCGGCAGACGCTTCGCCGACTCCGGCACGTCACGTCCCCACCGGTGAGATGGACCCAATTATGCTAATCCAATTAGCATATGAATGTACTTCGCTTTAGATTAAACGGTTTGCTCGCGGCCCAGTGCGAGCGGCGGGGTGATGGAGGCGGTGTTTGCGGAGGGCTGTGCCTCTCCCCGCTGCCCCCCCCCGCCCCCGCCCCCGCCCCCGCCACCTGCCCTCCCCTGGTTTTATGAAGGTATCGATTATGTGATGAAACAGCACTGAAGGAGGCCGCTGGGGATCTCTGCAGGTTTAATGGCCCCTCTCTCCCTCTCTAAAGCTGTGGGGAGTGTTTATTGATTGTCGTTCGCATCTCCTGCGCTCTTTCCCTCTCGTTCAATGCTCTCCCTGCACCTTTCACCACACAGAGTACAGTAATACGGCGAGGACCACGCACGGCCACATCCTCCCTCACTGGCTTCTGCTCTGGAAAAAGGATTTGTGCTGATAAATCTATACAGACCCGAGACACACACACACACACACACTCACACACACGCACCCTTAATACAGAGAACCACTGAGGAAACTTCTGAGGTAAAGGGGACAGATTCAGGGCCCAACAATAACTTAAAATGCCAGTGGGAGTGTAGTAATACCTGCCTCTTTAAGGCTTTTTCATAACACCCTTAATAGCAGTGAACAAAAACTATGCAGCATGAATTGAACAATTATTACCGTGATTTTTTTTCTCAAACGAAAAGAAGAAGAAAGAAATATATTTTTCTATGATAAGGCTCTGGCACAAACCTTACTTTTTCTTCCAGAAAAAAAAAAAAATCAGGAATCAGGAATATTCACACCCATTCTGCTTTCTGTTCCCTTCCTGGGTCATTGTAACATTAAATATTTGCCTTTTTTTGTGTTTTATGAGGTTATGGATCCTAGATCTGGAACCCTCCACCATTTTTTTCCATTCAGAATTGTTCTGTTTCCTTCAAGTTATTGAGTGAATGTAGATTTCAGAAAAAAATGTCTCTGAACAGAATTACTTCATGGTTTATGTCAGACACGGCGGTTTTGAACCTTTTGAACAGTTTTGGAACTTCTGAAACAACCACAGCCTCAAAACCATAGACTGTATAAAAAGATGGACGAAGCAACTGTGACGTCACCCACTGGTTTCAGCATACCATTTAGGAAGCCTTGATTTTGGCAATTTGAACTGAGCCATTTTGTCATTTTGAAACCGGATGTGATTCCTATTGGACGAGAGCGTGAATTGAAGATCCAGGGAGGAGCGTAGCTCTGGATCTGACCGTATCGGATGAGGACCAGAGGATAGCCACACCCCGAAAGCATATTCTGGCTTTATCCTTTATTCTAGTCTATTTGGGACCATAATTTACAAAAATGAACATCATGATATATCAAAGGAGACTTGAAACTTGCGATAGATACCATAAAATAATGTGTAAAATCATTATTTAAATAATAAATCAGGTGGGAAAGTAGGGTCATTTTCTTGTAGACCTCTATAGCATTGAACTTCTTTATGCAACCACCGACGTCGCCATCTGCTGGTGATTAAATGAAATGCAATTTTTAGAGATTTCCGCATTGGCCTCACTTTTCAGACCCGGCTGCTACGTCCATCTTTTTATGCAGTCTATGGTCAAAACGTTTCGAAACAGTGTTTCTGCCGGTAGTGCACAGCCTATTGGTAGAAACTTTTCATGCTGCCATTATAATAAATGTTTTAAACTGAAACAAGCAGGGATAATCGCAGATGAGCCTTAACGACAAAACGCTATTACTAATAATTTTTACTACCAATATTTACAATAATAGGATTTACAAAGATTCTAATAGCAATTACAAAGATATACAATGTAGGTTATTTTAGTGTCAAACCCTTTGCCCGTCAGGTCAGCAACCAAACTCTCTTCTTCTTTGAGGAACTCGCACATTGTTATGGTTTAATTTTGCCGTGATTTTATTGGAGGAATCAGACGATAAATCACTTGTTTAAAACCACTGCTCTGCGTGGAGGGAGGAGATGATGAGGTGGAACTTCCCCAAGTTTCGAAAGTCCACTCCGAAATTAACCGTGGTGAAGTTTTTTTTTTTTTTTTTACTGGAACTGCGGCTCCGAGCGATGTTCATGTTTCAAACGTCATATTAATCGGTGGGAAGCTTTTGGGCCAGTGCAGTAACGGCGATTTAATAAAGATAACGTGTGTGCACGGAGCCAATGCGTGTTTATGTATCCAGCTATATCTACCTATATATTCTAATTAAAATATCTATTTAACTAGTGTCGTGGTGGTTTCCATTCAGATATATTTTCATATTTCTGAGGTTCCTCCATCCTCAAACAATTGGAGAGAGACAGATTCTTCAGAAAATTAGGCTCTATTCAGGCATATTGATCAATACAAAGCCGAGTTCTTGTTAGGCAAGAAGAACTGACATTCCAGTTCACAAACCCAATTTTTATACCTTCATCACCGGAAATTTCTTCCAAATATGGTTTTTTCGTCCTCTCATGTTACAGTGGTTCAATAAAGTAATTTCCGATTCTTACTTGATTTTCTCTTTTCTCGTTGGTTGGCATCCTTTGCAAAATCAAGGATACTTCATTGTTGAAGAGGACTTTTAAATGGGTCATAGGTCGTCCCAGAGACAGGCAAACCAAAACACTGCCTACTTGGCTTGAAAACTGCAACCTAAAGATACCAACCCTCTTTCAGTGTAATATGGGTTATACATATTTATATTTTATATAACACATAAAGCTGTGCTACTGTAATCAAAACTATTAACATGAAGCAAGCATGCATTACCATATGATTACTGATGAACAATGCTGAATAATACTGATGACTGAACAGATATTACCTGAATCAACTGAACAGATGCCAATCAAAGCTACAGAAACCAACTGCTTATGTGTGTGTGTGTGTGTGTGTGTGTGTGTGTGTGTGTGTGTGTGTGTGTGTGTTACTGCTGCATACATAATATGGTTACTGATTATGACTATTGATTATGTTTATTAATTATGGTCATTGATTTACTGATGATGAATATGATGAGAAATATTGAAATATGATCCTCAACACTAATTTGTAAGTAAATTAACAATATGTCACTCAAATGTAATCTCCTATCGCAAGCCGGCTCAATCAAGCAATAACACCATAAACGCTCAATAAAGCATTCACATTTTCAGGTGGTGGGTAGGGACTTTTTTTTCTGTGACAAATTCTACTTGGTCTTTTAATGCAAATTTGGATTGTAAATCCATGTTGAAACCGGAAGTGTCAAAACGCATATTCAAAACGCATCGAACTTGTCGCAATTGACATCAGTAGTTTATGTTCATTTTTGGCTTGGATGTGAATAAACAAAGGAGTTTACAGCTGAGGAGAAAATTCAGACTCTTCATCAAATTAGTTTTGCTGTTTAAGGGTACGTATATGTCCATATAATATCTAACTTTAAATATTATTTCTTGAACCACTGGCCACACGTAGTTATGAAAACATAGTTTTGAAGATATTGTCATTAAAATAACAATGTCCTCCTCTCGGGCGGGGAGTACAATCACAATTTGCAGGACTAACGCCGCTTTCACACCAGACGCGAAACGAAATTTTTCGCACGACAGATTACGTTCAAAGTCAACGCAAAGACGCGGAATTGAATACACGCGAAACGCGTATATTCGCGTCTTTGCGTTGACTTTGAATATAATCTGTCGTGCAAAAAATTCGTTTCGCGTCCGGTGTGAAAGCAGCTTAAGACCTGCTCTTCTGCAGAAGAAGAATGGGTGCGTTCTCAGCTGTTTCACAGGCCCTATGTCATGAACAGAAGGAGCACTGAATGTGCTGCAGCCATGATGTGTCCCTCTGACCACAGAGAGGAGAGAAGGTCAATGCAGCCCCACCTCACCCCATCGCCCTGAGATGAGGGTCCTACGGTTCCTGACAGTGTCCTGACTGCAGTCTGTGGGGATTTATAAGGATTAGGACGTTAGAGAGTGCTATGATAGCTTCTGGGATGATGACGGATTACAGTGATGATCTCAGGGTCAGGGCATAGGACTGGACAGTGCCGCATCGTACTGTGGGCGTATTGTGTGCCTGTCGAGGGGGTGAGACCCCAGCAACTCTGCCTCAGCTATACAGCAAGAAATAATATGCAGGTTCCTGCATGTTTGGAAATGTTTAGGCAGGAAGATTCCTGCGTCTCTTGGTTTCTCTCCAATCTTTGATTAGGCCTCACCGGGGGTTTTTAACATCAGGGAACTGGAGGGTGGGAGTTCAGCACAGATGAAGCTCATAGCAGAGACTCTCAGTCCCTCCCTGTTGAGGACTGGGGCAGGTGAGGGATGAGGCCCAACATCTGTGCAGCCGGACCCGAACCAACCCAATAGATTTTTGTCACATTTTATCCCTGAACCTCATAGATCTCACTGAACTGACGAGCTTTTAACACTTTACATTGCAAAAGGAAACGGCAGCAGTGCATCCACAGGAAAGAGAAGTACTTGAGAAGGTGCTTGAAATTGCAAAGCTGGGAGAGCAACACTTTTGCTACCTGTTACCGCCAACATCTCTCACAGTGGTGCAAAGCGTAACGATTTTAAAGAGACAAAAGTTGAAACAGCCATATCTTATCTTTTCCACTTGCTTTTTAGACACATTTTCCTTCTGTTAAACATTTGGTTTGATAGTTAGATGCACTTTGCACCTCTGCAACAAACTTCACGGGACTGGCATCGTTTCTTCAACAAGTGTTTACACAAAGCACGCTCGTAAATAATTAAAATAATGGATATATTAATGTTTTTAATGATCAGGACAGGCTGGCTAAGGAACCATTACAGGCATTTTAGAGGTGGAAATCTATTCTAAGTACATTGCATTACGTGTATTGCTCCTGTGACGTCATTTTAATTTGCTAAGAGAGTAAGATAGTTCTATGCAAAAGCTGGTAGTATTGTGTGTTTGTCATCTGTCGTTGATGGTAGTCAAAGGAACTGTTGCTATTGAACTATTTGTACACTTCCAGGTTGGCTGTGGGCCCGTAGCCAATCTGACTGGATGTCACAAAGCTAAAAATAGAGCTGAGCAGCATACCTGTGGGTGATTATCAGAGAGCTCACCTCTATTACTCAGCTCTTCATAAGAAAGTCTATTGTATGAAGGGGAAAGTGTGTCAGAATTGCTGAAAGGCTTATTCATATGCCACACTGAGATGTGCGTCCGTTGGTGTCGTAACCAAAAGCTCAGCTCCCAGCCTCAGGCAGCTGAAAGGAACACAAGCCCACACACCTGGGGCAATCATGTGGCATCATGGACAGACAGCACCAATGTGTGACAGTGATGATCAGTTGTGCCATCGCTGGTGAATTCCCCTACTGCATAGCATAACGAAAATCACGGGGGTCAGGCATGCGTCTTTTAGCCTCTCTAAAAATCCCCTCCGTCTGAGTTTCGGTCACAAGTGGGTCATGTTATCAGAGAAAGTCGCAGATCAAAGTCGGGGGGTTTAGGACAGATTGTGTAGGTGTTCACACTCATAGCACACCTCCAGCATGCCTGCTGACCCATAAACCAAGAGTTGATGAAGTAAATCGACATTACATGGTGCTGGTGTCGTCTCTTCACTCAAGTCCCTGTTGTGCGTATGCTGAGCACAGGTCCTGTGTAACTCGGGCCGAAGCCACAAATGCTGAGGGAAATGTTGGCACCGATATCAATGCTGACGTGCGGCCTGTCTCTCTTACGTCCCCATTTTCTCTCTTGACCGAGTTGAGGAAACCGCGCGATCCAAAGAAGGGCACCCCGGTTAGCAGCGACTGTTCGCACGAAGCTAATGAGGTTAACGAGACATGTTCCTCTTTGCAACAGGAGCAGGCGGTAGCGATACCGCACAATGGCAAACATCTGCTTCTCAGCGCCCTGTGACTCGGAAAAAAAAAAACGGAAGCAGAAAAACACACAGATCTACTTGTGTTGTCACTTGCGGAGATGAAGCCACATGACTATTTTTAAAGTTTTTTTTCTTCATCTTCAGTGTGCCGGTGTTATCTCACAGTTACAGTTGTGGCTCGAGCTGCAGGGATATATGCTGACTGGGAAAGTGAGACTCTGTATCTCAAGAAAAGCCCACAAACCAAAAACCACCATCAACAACCTCCACGACACAGTCTCTCTCTCTCTCTCTCTCTCTCTCTCTCTCTCTCTCTCTCTCTCTCTCTCTCTCTCTCTTCCTGTCTCTCGCCTACTTCAAATGCTAACAAGCTGGAATAATGTTTTGCTTGGGCATGGTTTTTTGGCATTTCACAGCCGCTCACAAGCTAATGTGGGGAAGCCATGATTTTTAAATTATAGGACTTGTGTTACTTTCTGGTTTGCTTTGTATGGAAACAGTGCTGTGGTGATGGTTGTAATTGTGGCTTTCCTTTCTCTCTCTCTCTCTCTCTGTCTCTCTCTCTCTCTCTCTCTCCCTCTCTATCTCAAGAGCAAGAGATGGCTCACCTCGGCGCACTTTGAAAAGGCTTGTGCTTTTCGTTGTTGTATCGAGGTGTGAGATAGCTGTCAATGAGTCTCTTTGTTTTCCCTTGCCCTGGCGTCTTCACAATAAAACTGCCCCCCCAGTACACCCACCATCTTCCGCTCTCCATCAGAAACTTTCACTGCCATTATCTGATGGTGCTGGGTGTTGTCATAGCAACTGGGGAAAGATCTTTTCAATGGTGTGTTCATTCTTTTGTGTCTTTGTTCTCCACAGTGATTCCTGAATTTTCACTACTGTTCTCTTCCTGTGGTATGATTTTTTCTCCTCTTTTAGTCATTTTTAAAAGAGTTTCAAAGGCAACCAGGAGGCAGACATAACTGCTCTCGTCTGCACTGTTTATGCACTGTTCATGACCACTGCGCCTTAAACAGGCCTGAATTTATCTGTGACGTTCAGACCTACCACCAATACGATCCATTTAGACCAAAACAAGCACACACACACACACGCACACACACACACACACACACACACACACACACACACACACTCACACTCAAGCGCAACACATTCATTGAGCTGAGTAACGAAAGATGAAGCTAGGCCAAGTAAAAGTCTCTCTCGCTCTGTTTTCCCACTCTTTTACTCTCTCTCTCTCTCTCTCTCTCTCTTTCTCACTCTGAAACTGTTAAGGCATTTGATAACAGGAAGTCTGAGGTGCTGAACATGTGGTGATTTTTTTTTTATCCGGATATCTCAAGTGTGGGACAGTTTTTTCTGAGTTCGTGTGGGTGCATAGGTGTGATGGAAGAGGAGTTAGCACCTATCGAACACCAATACCACAATTGCATAGCGACCTGCATAGAGCTGCTGTTTTGTGCTGTCAGCTACGTGCTAAACAAGTCCTCCTCTCACACACTCGCTGTTCGCTCTGGTTAGGGGCTACTAACCACACAGAAGGTCATGTGACTGCAATCAATCACAAAATATACCACATTCCACTGAATAGAACTATGGTTTTCAGTTGAAAGACGGCACCTGGAGGTGGTGTGGGGGGCGTGTGATGCGCACACACTAATGGAGGGCCAGAGAAGGTGACAAATAGGTTACTGCGCTGTTTTAGCACAAATGATATGCAAAGAATCTGAACAGAATGGAAAGTGTGAGAAGATTCTCGAGGGACAGGAAAGGTGTTATTTGTGCCAATGTGTGGTGGAACAAAATGTTGTGTGTGCAACTGCCTGAGTTTCACGAAGTCTTTCACTGCTAACAATGTAAAATTTTATGTGACATTTGGCACAATTATGGCGGACAAAGGGGAAAAAAACTGGCCGTCTGATCTGGAAGTGCACAAATTGCCTAAAACTGAGTGGCAGAGTATTTTAAAGCGAAACATTAACATTTTGCCATTTCGCTGTTACACGAACTGTATCTTTTTAAGATTATGCTATCGCCATACTGATCAAGGTGCTTTGCTGCGCAATGGCAGTATTTCCTGGAACAGTTAACTCTCCACACTAGATAGGTGCCGAGTCAATGTGAGATTCGCTGATAAGAAAGAGGAACTAGTTTTGATAGCCTTTTGCTGTTATATTTATTTGCTTAATTTTGCATGAGAGGCTCGGTAAGAGATATCTAAGCTATCACTACATGTTCAGAGGCAACTTCTCCTCTGCCTAACTTCCCATCATTTCACTGTCTCTTCACCCCGTTTGACCAATGACACGTTGGGACAGGCTCTTGCTTCCTTCACTGAGGCCTTTCCCCCTGTGTTGTAGTTCTGGGCTTCAGCTTCAGATAAACTCAATTTTTTGTCGTGTCTTTCTTTTCCTCCTCCAGTTTGAGTATAAATGTGTTCCTCAGTCTCCACAGTGTAGCTTATTAGGGATAACTTCCCAGACACAGCCTCTTCCAGTGCGCTTGTGTATACCGGTGATTATAAACTCGGTGACTTGGTGATGCAAGACAGAACCATCTCGTTGGCGATGAGCTATTAAACATTTCTCACCAATGAATACTAGTAGCCTGTGGGGACCTGGTGCTCTGTAGACTAGAGCTTCTGTTAAAAAAATGGCTCCCTCAGACAGACAGGCATACCATTCTAAGAGTCAGGCCAGTTACTTCCTGTCACTGTTTACTGGTAATTACTTCCTGTCACTGTTTACTGGTAATTACTTCCTGTCACTGTGTTGGTGATGTACTCCTTAGTTTATTGAGCACTGAGGATTTCATTATATATCACGAACAATACTACTGCTAATAAGCACATTTTGGCCACATTTTGGCAGAGTAAGAAGGTATTTATGACTGCAGTTTATTTCACTGTGGAATATTAAGTAGAGCCACTATGTGAATTAGTCCTGAACTTGGTGAAACAAATTTAAGCAAGATGTTTTTTGCCTCTGGAATATGCAGTTTATTGCTTTAGAAATAAAACCATTACAATTTGCTTTATTGTGATAAATGAAAGGCATGAATGTCATCACTGAAGGTTCTCTTTCTAGTTTTTAACCTTTGCAAAAATTATAATGCACCAATTTCGTGCAAAATTCAGTTTATTTTCTGGCGAGGAGCCTCCTGTAAAAGGAAAGTACGAAAAGCACACTGAGGTGCTTCAGACCACCCACTCGGACTCTGGGACATTTCTGCGGCAGAATAAGGTTCGTGTTAAACAAAGCTTCAAACCAGATTAGCCCTTGCTTTTATTAACCACATAAGAGCACTTTACATCTGCACAACATTTAAGTTTGCATTTCAAACTCCTTTTTCAGACTCTTTTAGACTAGCGGTTTAAATAATAGGGAAGTGTGTTGAAATTAAGAGGATGTTTATTTTTTTTAATGATGGAAAAAAAAAATGAAACCACCCGCCGCCTCCGCGGGTCTGTCATAGATGTGGGAAACGCTGAGGCCGTGTGAGAGCGAGAGAGCCCTGCTTGTTCGTTTGTTCATGTCTGGTTTTAATGAGGCTCAAACATGGAAGTCGCTGGCCTCATGTGTGGCCTGTAGCTTGATTAAGGCTGCCTGCCACTCAGAACCCCGGCTGCTGATGTCACTGCAGGGACTGTAATGGCAGCCCTGGCACAGGGGGGCGGAGCTACACCGCTGACGGACTGACCCTGCAGCCCAGATGTAACTACACCTCTGGCCCATACACACACAAAAACACGTACGCACGCATGCAGCACGCACGCACGCACGCACGCACGCAGCACGCATGCACGCACTGTAACCAGCTCTGGGGGTCTGAGGCAAAACCTCAACCTTTGATCCAACCGCAAGTAACCGGCCGAGCGCTCGTCACCCCTCAGAGAACCTGCAGCCTGGCGTGTGTGACTCATTTCCCCCGGTGTGTGTGTGTGTGTTTCAATATTTGTACCCTCTTGTGCATGCATGGATTTGAATCATGTGGCTTATGTTTTTGTGTTCAAATGCATATTTGTTTACACACAGCCATCGGTGAACTGTGGACAAATAACAGCTCTCTACTTCATGACCAGCTAAATTTAATAGAGAAAAGAATTATGGGAGCTGACATTTATTCTGCTGTTCGTGGCCTTGATTTACAGCTTCAAGGCAGCAGATTCATTCCTATTACGAGCGGCTAAAAATAACAGTACAGAAAAAACCAAACAACAATCGCGATGTTGTGATGGTATTGATTTTAATAGCCGGCCGCAACATTTGTGCTGCTTGAGGTGTTTTTATTGGGAGCAGTAAAATAAGGGAGGAGATGGGCTGGAAGTTTTCCATGTATTCCAATCAGAATTTATAAATTGCTCCATTACGTTCATTTCCAGTGGTTACTCTTGGAACATTAGCAATTATTTTCACATGGGCTTCGCTCATAAAACCAATAATCTTGTGATTTAGAGCCCTTCAGCGCGCTGCTCCCAATTCTGCCCTGAACTCCCATCTAATCCATTCATCTTTCCTCCCATTAGTTTTATTTTCACGGGACAAATTGCTTTTTAGTCCCCTGTGTGGCTCCGAGAGAAAATGGGTCAATAGGTGTTTTTAGACTTTTCATCCCAGTCGATGCTATAGGGTAGTTAGTTGCTGTAGTAGTTATAGTTGTTGATGGTATACGGTAGTTAGTTGCTGTAGTAGTTATAGTTGTTGATGGTATACGGTAGTTAGTTATTGTAGATATAATTGTTGATGGTATACAGTGGTTAGTTATTGTAGATATAGTTGTTGATGGTATACGGTAGTTAGTTATTGTAGATATAATTGTTGATGGTATACAGTGGTTAGTTATTGTAGATATAGTTGTTGATGGTATACGGTAGTTAGTTATTGTAGAGATATATATACTACTCAAAATTTGATAGGGATCATAGGAATTTTTTTGTGAAATGACATGCAAATTTGGTAACTGCCACTGATGAACAATATATTGGATAAATGACATGCAGTCAGACACAAAACACATTTGCACGTGCATTTCATGACATTAAATGAGTGTGCAGCCTCACATTTTGGCTTTGACTAACACTTCACCATTTCAACTCAGACGTGTGTGTTGCTTGTTGGTGAAAATTTGGTAGTTCCCAAATTTTTTGCATTACATTTAGCAATAACAATGTCTCCTCAACGCCTTAGACGCCGATGGACTTCAGAGCAATTGGGAAGATGCATCGAATGCTTGACTCTGGCTTCTCAAACGCCACGTTGCTAATGCACTTAACGCCAGCCAAAGCGCTGTGAACAGAGCGTGGAACCGGCATCAAACGTTTGGTACAGCAGCACACCGTCATGGGGTGGTCGCCAGAGATCGACTACACAATGACAAGACCACTTTCTCACACTTCAGGCACGACGTCATCCTTTCTGGACAGCCACCACCCTATGAAATGACCTTCATAACGCCTCGGGGTCAGGGGTATCCACTCAGACGATACGGAATCGTCTTCATACTGCCGGCCTCAACTCAAGAAGGCCATGTGTTCGAATCCCACTGACCGTGCGTCATAGGCATGACCGTTTGATTGGGCTCACGATCATGTCACATGGACACACAAACGATTGGGCTCCAGTTCTCTTTACTGATGAGTCCCGATATTGCTTGGACTTTACTGACAGGAGGCAACCGGTGTGGCGAAGACAACGTGAGCGATTTAATGATGCCTACATCAATGAACACGACCGTTATGGTGGTGGATCAATTATGGTCTGGCGAGGAATAAGCAGGAACGGCAGAACGGACCTGCATGTCATGGGGAGAGGGACGATGACAGGGTACGGTACAGGGATGAGATCCTCAATGTGTACGTAAGACCATACGCTGGTGCTGTTGGCCCTGATTTCATCTTGATGGATGATAACACCCGTCCCCATCGTGCTAGGGTGGTGAATCAATTCCTAGAGCAGGAGACAATTGTCCACATGGACTGGCCAGCGTTAGCGGAACTAAACCCTATCGAGCATGTGTGGAACATGCTGCAGGTCGCTATTTCCGGTCGTAGGGCACAACCCACAACTCTAGAAGAGCTCGGAAATGCCCTTGTTGAAGAATGGAACAACATTCCAATTACAAGCATCCGGGTTCTGATTGACAGTATGACCCGACGTTGTCAAGCCGTCATTCAAGCTAGGGGAGGCCATACCCATTATTGACATTAACTGTGGTAATGAAACATCAAAAGAACACTGTCTGTTTTCACTTTACATGTCAGAGGTGAAACCATGAAGTGTTCGTGAAAGCCAAAAGTGTGAGGCTGCACGCTCATTTAATGTCATTAAATGCACTTGCAAATGTGTTTTGTGTCTCACTGCATGTCATTTATCCAATATAATGTTCATCAGTGGCAGTTACCAAATTTGCATGTCATTTCACAAAAAATTCCTATGATCCCTATCAAATTTTGAGTAGTATATAGTTGTTGATGATATACGGTGCTTAGTTATTGTAGATATAGTTGTTGATGGTATACGGTAGTTAGTTGTAGATATAGTTGTTGATGGTATACGGTAGTTAGTTGTTGTAGATACAGTTGTTGATGGTATACGGTAGTTAGTTGTAGATATAGTTGTTGATGGTATACGGTAGTTAGTTGTTGTAGATACAGTTGTTGATGGTATACGGTAGTTAGTTGTAGATATAGTTGTTGATGGTATATGGTAGTTAGTTATTGTAGATATAGTTGTTGATGGTATACGGGGCATGTGGGGTTTTTCTCCTCTGGATTAGTGCAGTGTACGTTTATGGTGTGGATTTACTGTGTGGCGACTCGACCCAGTTGGCCAATGAGTTATTTTTCTTACTATTTCCAGGAAGGTCTTCTCTTTTTGTAAATAGGTCTATTTAATTAATTCAATCTTAATTGGTGATTATGTGATTGAAAGTGCAGCAGTTCTCAGACACTGACGCTAAGTTGCAGGTGCAGGAGTCTCATGCCTATAGCTGTAAGCAGAACTGAGATGATCTTCCAGCTGGAATATAAAGCAACTGCCGTCCAAAAATATTATAAGCGTGGACAAATAATGATACGGTAACACTCCATGTTATCGCAAGCGCTTAAAATAACTTCATCAGGTAAATTAGTCAGCCAAAGAAAAACAGGGGATTAGATTATACGTGTTAATTGGCTCATTAAGTGTTTAATGTGTGTGTGTGTGTGTGTGTCTCTCTCTCTGCATTAGCATTCGTTTGTGCATGCATGCATGCGCGAGGGTGTGTGTGAGCATAAGTGGGAGTGTGTGCAGGTGTGTGAGCTGTTACCAGAACGGCTAGGGGCCACTATTGCTTTCCAGTCAATCTCTGATTATGGAGATGGATGGCTGGGGGCCTCGGAGGTGAGAGGCCGGCGATTGCACCACAGTCCCTGACTGCTGTCCGCAGCGCCCAGCTCCATCATCCCATTAGCACGTCCCACGGGCGCAGGGCTGAAGCAGGGGAGACGGGCCCAGATTAGCTCATAAATCACCGCCCCGTCGACCCGACCCGCAGCAGGGCTATCTGCCCAAACCAGCCCTTGTTACTGACAGCTGCACACAGGCCCGCCTCCGCTGTCATCACAGCGCCTCTCGTCCAATGGCAGACATTTCTGCTCCTGTTTTTTTCCTTTTCATGAATACAGTCCCTCTCCGCTGAGGCAGCTTTGATAGCGGTGCTCCAGCGAGGTTATCGCTGTGCAAGAGCGGCTTCTATTCTTCCCGACTCGCCCTGTCTAACCCCCCCCCACACCCTCCCTTCTGCTTTTTTCCGTATCTTAGCTCTGGAAATCAATAGAGGCTCTGATAGTGCTGCACTAAATCCTGCCCTGACAAAGCTCAATCACTGCCTGTCTGACGGAGGGGAAAGTGCTCTCAGCCGTCAGTTATTTTAAGAAGTCAGCTTTTTTTTCATGGCCTCTCTCTCTTCTCTCTCTCTCTCTCTCTCTCTCTGTCTCACTCCCCTTTCTTTGGCTCATCTGTGAAACGGGCCCTGGGCTGGTGGCGGCTCTAGACAGCGTTCGGGAGAGTTGTGTTTGACTCGATGTGATTAGCACCACTCAGAGCGGTGAGATGTGCGTCTGTAATAGGCCCTCTGGAACTCCCACTCTGCGCTGCTGTAGCTCTAGGGCGTGGCTCGCGGTCACACACTGCCCTGGGCTGGCCACCGTGCCTGCCGCCAGAGGGGGCGAGAGGGGCGGGGTTCACTGGGGGGGGTGAAAGCGGGGAAAAGGCGGGGCCCAGGCTCTGTGGGCGGGGTTACAGAGGAGCTGCGGCTGCTTTTTCTGGAAGCCCCGTTCCGCGTCCCGTGCAGCTCGTCAGAGGGATCCCCTCCTGCCAGACCGAACCACATTTACCCCCCCACCCCCATCCCTACCCCCCATCTGCCCGCAACGACCCTGCTGCGCCCCTTCAGTCACTGCGCTGACCGCACATCCATCCATCTGAGGTACATTTAGGCAAAATCCCAAACCCCAAAATGAGCAAAACAGAGCTACTTTTCTTGTAAAATATGTGAACAAGAATCCTGCTTGGCCTGTTGATGGTGTAGGAGTGGTTGAATAGCGCCTGTACTGGGAGGTCTATCACCATACAGGGACCCACTCCCGCTTATGTGGGGTCCAGACACCCAATCGGATTATGCCAGAGTACTTCCCTTATCCTTAACGAGAAGAATTACCCACTCCTGACTTTTACTACAGAAATATTGCAGAATCATCACAAGAGAAACCGTTGGCCTGGACTTGCTGAAACATGTCATTAGAGTTTTTCTGAGAAGACAGGAACTGGGCCAGTTAGTTTTTTTTTTTGTTGTGTCATCTCTCTCTCTCTCCCTCTCTCTCTCTCCCTCCCCCCAGTGTGTGTGTGTGTGTGGGTGTGGGTGTGGGTGTGGGTGTGTGTATGTGTTTGAAGTGGGATGGCCTGGAAGCGGAGGCTGTGTCTGATGGTAACTGCAGATTTGTATAATGACATCAGGCTGGGGGAGGTGTCCCCCAGAGGTAACAGGTCTAATTGACGGTAGCTGCAAGTTAACTGTGCAGAAATCCCCCACAGTCCCTGCGGTGCTCTGTGGAGAGGGGGAATGTGGTGTGCAAATCGGGCGACTCGGCGCACCTGTCTACCTTCCGCTATGCCCCCCCTCCGATAGAATCAGCCGTACTTTCGCTCATCGATCAGCCTCAAGAATGGATCTGAGCTGCTGCCCCCGTCTTTCTGCCTCACACTGATCTTGACAGGTTGTGTGTGTGTGCGTGCGGTACTGAGGCGTACATGAAAAACACAACCTCTGGACTCACGCGCGAGGTGGAGGAGGTAAAGGAGGAGAAGAGGAACTGTAGTCACAAAAATGGAGTTAGCGGCAGTGCTAGCTTGGCCTGTCTTCAGAAGAACACCTCGTTCTGCTGGGTCTCGCCCCTGGGCTTGTAGCCCCGCCCACGCTGAGCAGCTCCCTGAGTCACCCGGAGAGGTCAGGGCCGAGGAGGGTGGGGTCTGGAACTCATTGTACGAGCGCCGCAATTACAGCCCTGGAACAAGAAAAGTGTCCGTTTTTATTTTTTGACGGGAGTCCCGGGTTGTAATGGGCGGGTTGGGCGCTGGGTAAACAAACAGGAGCGGCGTGGGAGGGGCGGCGGCCTGTGGGTCCAGCCGGTCGTGGCGGCGGGCGGTTTCGGCGGTCGGGCTGGATTACAGCGTACAGAGAGAGCGGGGAGGCCTGTGGTTTTACCCCAGGGTGCTTTTCGGCTAAACCCTGCTCCTCGGAGCCGCGCCAACGTCTTGGTGGAGATCCAATATCGAGCGCTCCGCTCGTTTCGGGGGGATCTTTGTCCCGAGCGCAGAGCTGGCCTGTATAACCAGAAGCAATTATCACAATAATTTAACTCTGATATCTCAACAACAATATTACAACAATATTTTTTTTTTTCAGCAGCGAACAATGAAAGATATTCACTTTCAGAAGAAATGACCATGAAAAGACAAGCATAGCAGAATATTTCAAACACAACTTTATTTGAAAACGTTTATTGCTGGTATTTGCAGTCATAAGTTCAGAGGTAACCAAATCTCTCGCAAGAATGTAGACTCCCCACAACACTGTTTCTACAGAAACCTCTGAAATGTTTATATTTGACACTGTGGTAACTGTGAAATTACAGTGTCATTGTAAATTTAGTTATCGCCCAGCCCAGTCCCACGCACACACCCTATTCTTCTCCCATCGCTACAGTGACTCCAGTTCTGGGCCAGTTTGGTCCAGGTGCTCTAGTGTTTTACAAAGGAAGGCCTGAAGAACAGCCCGGAATGAACAGAAGCTTTTATATCTGGGTAATAATGGCTGCTCTACAGTTGAGATGCTGAGTGACAGTCAGTGAAGAGGCCTGCAGTGCTGGGATTGGAGGGATCATTCAGTCCTATTATGAGGTCATAAATTCTAATGACTGCCCTCACCTGTGCAGCATCAGTCCCTCTGGGACACCATCTGCAGTCAGGTGTTTTTAAGCTCAGCAGATGCTGTGGAACTGCACCGAACGGCTCGTCCCTCTCCGAGGGCCTCAGTCAGATCCTGAGTGTAAGGAGCCGCTAGCCTCAGGCGTCTAACGCAGGAGAGGCTAAAGAGCCCATTCGGCTGCGTCTGCGAAACCTCTTAAACTCCAGAAAGATCCAATTTGAACATCTTCACTTGTCACACAGAAGTATAGGGTCAGACGGATGGAGATTTGAGGGAGTTATGGTTGAGAGCGCTCCGTAATGGTTAACAGCCTGGGCGATAAAACTGCGCTCATCTGCTTCAAGTGTTGGTGGGCCAGGCTGTGTGTGTGTGTGTGTGTGTGTATGTTTACATGTCTGTGTATGTGTATGTGTGCGTGTGTGATCATTTGTGTATTTGTGTGCATGTTTTAGTGTGTCTGCTTGTGTGAATATGTGTATGTTGGTGTGAGTGCATTTGCCATGCGTGTGCACATATACTAGTGTGTCTTTGTGTGTGAGAATACGTGTGTATTGTGTATCCATGCAAATGCACATGTCTGTGTTATGGTATATGTCTGCATGTATGTGTATGTGAGTGTTTACATGTGTGTATTTGTGCATGTGTGCGTGATTGCGCACATGTATATGCATATGTGTGTTAGAGTTTGTGTAAGTCAGTCTGCAGTTATGTGTGTGTGTCTACACGAATGCATGTGTGTGTGCATGTGTGGTAATGTGTGTGTGTGTGTATGTGTGCTTGCATGGTTATGAGTGTGTGTGTATGCTTGCGTGGTTATGTGTGTATGTGTGTGTGCGTGCATGATGTGTTTGAGAGAATGGAGCAGTGTGGACGCACGAGCTCAGGTACATTTGTTGTGAAATAGAAAAGTTGCTGCAGAGATATTTTGGGAGTGATGCTGCTGCCCTCCTGCCCCCCTCTGCCTGTGCTGTCGCCTCCACACCTGCAACAGCGCAAACATGCATCTGCACCTGCCTCAGCCTCCACACACTCACACACACTCACACACACCCACCCACACACACACACACACACACATACACTCACACACCCACCCACACACACACACACACATACACTCACACACACACACACACACACACTCACACACACACACAAACGCACATACACTCACACACACACACACACACACACACACACACACACACTCACAAATACACACTCCCCTCTCAAACAGCACATCTCTAGAGCTCTGCTAATGAATGGGGCTGTAATTACTGTGAGCTCACTGTTTATCCACACATCTCTCCTCTAATGCTGCTGCTCACATTAGCTGCTGTCAGCCACTGAAGAGCTGAGCACAAACACAGCTCCGTCTCTCTCTCTCTCCCCCTCCTCACACTATCCCTCCCTCTCCCTCCTCCTGTCCCGCCCTCTCACTCCTTTCCTTGCCCTCCATGCTTGAGCATAGTAACCTGCCTCCCTCCGTATTTTTCTTGCTCTCTCTCTCTCTCTCTCTCTCTCCCTCCCTGTGTTTGTGTTAAGACGGACAGAGATTGCTGGTAATTTCTCACGTCTCCCCTGGGGCTCTGACACAAGCAGCTTAGTAAGCAGGATGGCCGTGCACCCCTGCCTCTTCTGTTTTTACACCGGGCATCTTTTCCATCCCTCCCTCCCTCCCTCTCTCTCTCGCTCCTCCCCTCTTTTATTTTTACAGTCTCATATGTCATTGTCCTGGTCACCCAATTTGGGCAGAAGACCTTTCAGTTCACTCATTATGGGCTGGGATCCACAGGTGCGCTTCTCACTCTTGATTTCAGCGGCAGCAGTAATGACGCTCGTGTTCATTCTTTCATGACACCGATGCTTTTATCCAAAGTTACTCTCAGGTGATTAGAATAAGGAGGGGCCCATCCCCCCAGGTATGATGCAGAGTTAAGGGGTTAAGGACCTTCCTCTAGGCCCCAACAGCTGCGGCTCGAACCTCCAGCCACCCTCTGAGTCCCGGTCAGTCACCTTAGCCGCTGGGCTAAACGCCGTCTCGTGAGCAGGACACTCGTATCACTCATACTTATCGAACGTCCTGCATGAATATCAGCTTCAGTCCTGCTGCTCGCCCGTGAGCTCATGCTCTCTGTCGCCTTTCGCACCGGCGGCTCCAGACTTCACTCGTATTGCACCTGTCTCAGCACAGCAGAAACCGTATCTTTCTTCTGACAACAAACTACTACATAAACCCGCACACACACACACACACACACACACAAGGGGAAACGCACCTTCTGTCTCTCAGACTTTTCTCAGCAGCTGAAACGCTCTATGCAGTGTTGTCTTCAGCGACACTCACATCTCACACACATCTTGGCCTCTGGTTAGGTTTTTTTTTGTCTCTTTCCCGTTCTCCACCACTTCCTGTTGCTGGTGACGGCCACCCAATGGCTGTGGGAGGACAGAAATAAGAGGTCAGTGTCGACCCAGTCGTGTGTATAACCTCTGTGTGTAGGCCTATGTAGCAATTATTTATGTGACACATCATTGCCCATCTTTTTTTCCTCTAATAACCTACTTTTTTGTGAACATTTATATGGTTGTTTGTCAGTCGTTCAGTTAGAATAGTCTATAGTTCCTGACAGAATTGACTACTTTAATATAATTTTTAGCTTGTGCTGTTAGTTTCCCAAAAGCACTGAACTTCAATATTTCTTCCAGCAATCTAGCTGTTTATTGGACAATCTGTCAGCTGCCTGACATCTTCATGACTGAAACCTATGCAAGGTGCTGGTTTGAAAAGTTCATCTCTTCATTTGAACTGAAAACAAAGCATTTGGAATGAAATATAAAAGTAAATTGAAAATAAATCAAAGATTTCAGTACCATTGTATGTGCGAGCTGTGTGAGTGAGTGTGAGTATGTGTCTGTGCGTATGAAAGGGAGCCCTCAGTCAGTAGAGCTGAAAGTGGACCATCAGACTTCAGCCAGGCTGAGTGAGTGACTCAGAATCAGAGTCTCAGAGATTGAATGTGTCTGATATTCGCTGGTGCGATTCTCTCTTTCATTCGCCTTCTCTCTCAAAACAACAGAAAAGTGAATTCATGAAAATTAAAGGCAGAAGGAGGAATCCTAAGCAGAGACAATATATTTGATAAAAAATGTAGAGGTTGATACTTTCGGCACTTTGTTGGTACCATAAAACTATTTTATCTTTGAAACCTGCAGAATTGGGAGCTGAGATTGCTGGAAGGAAAGCCACAGAACAAAATCAGCATGGTAATGCAGTATAACCTTTAGAAGAAGAGGGACAGAGAGAATAAATAAAATGCAAAATGACAAAGAATCGCTAACACTTGCACCATATCTCATTCCAACCACTGCAGTGACTCTCTAATGTTACAGAGAGGAGAGTGTGCAGAAAGAGCCCAGAGCTGCGAAACTTGCCGGCAAACAGGGCACCTCAAAGGCTGCCTGGGGGTTTTGTGATAAAAAATATCAGAGCATAACCTTGAGATTAAAAAGGTGATGGAGTCAGCGTTCCTAAGCTAAAGAGGATGTGAAACTAGACCAAACACTCTCGGGTTAATTGTTTGCGGTTGCAGCTAGGCGATGACCTGATTATTAGATGACTGTAGTGTCAAGTCTGCTCAGAGCCCATCAAGTTTTTAATACTATTTTCCCCGAGAAAATACATGCCGTGAACTTCCAGACTCTGTTGGACAGCCTTGTTAGAAGTGGAGAGGACGGTTATTAGCCGCATGGCAGAGTACCATTTTTCCATATCACTTGAGTGGAGGAGTCACGTTTTACTTCCTGATGCAGCTTTGGCAACAGGAAACAGGAAAACCTTCACTGGCCGTGATAATAAGGTATCCGCAAATATTGCAGATACCTTAAACAGTTACTTTGTTGAGAATTTTACCTCAGAGCGGGTTTTTATTGGGCCAGAGGGCATGTCCAATGCTCAAGATTATTTTGTGGAAATTGAGGTTAGGGATAACAAAGTATTAGACAAGTTGCATAAACTAAAGGCAGATAAGGCAGTGGGTCCTGATGGCTTATATCCTAGAGCGCTCAGGGAAGTTAGTGAGATCATCTTTAAGCCGCTATCCGCCATCTTCAGACGATCTTTAGAAACTGGAGAAATGCCAAATGATTGGAAACAGGGCAATATAATACCAATATATAAGAAAGGGGACCGTACTGAGCCAGGAAATTACAGGCCAGTCAGTTTAACTTGCATTGCGTGCAACATACTGGAATCTATCATGAAAGATGAGCTGGACTTATTTCTTGAACGTAATAATATCTTTAGGGATAGCCAACATGGTTTCCGTAAGGGAGGGTCATGCCTGACAAACCTTCTGGAATTTTTTGAAGAGGCCACCAAGACTTATGACCAGAGCAGGGCTTATGACATCATATACTTGGATTTTCAGAAAGCATTTGATACAGTACCGCATAAGAGACTAATTTTTAAAATGAGCTCCATTGGAGTTACAGGAGGTATTCTGAAGTGGATTCAAAGCTGGTTACAGGACAGAACACAAATAGTGGTTGTCAGTGGTATCTCATCTGAGCCAGGTATGGTTGGGAGTGGCATCCCCCAGGGATCAGTGTTGGGACCCCTGCTGTTCCTCATCTACATTAATGACCTTGATAGGAATATTGAGAGCAAATTAGTTAAATTTGCAGATGATATTAAATTGGAGGGTTTGGCAAATAGTTTAGAGTCCACTAAAGTGATTCAGGATGATTTGGATAGAATCCAGAATTGGGCAGAAATGTGGAAAATGAAATTTAATGTAGCAAAATGTAAAGTTGTACATGTAGGTAATAAAAACATTAGACGGGATTACTTCATGGGAGGTTTAAAACTGGAATGTGCTCCACACGAAAAAGATCTGGGAGTGATTCTTGACCAAACCCTCACAGGCTCTAGCCATTGTGCCGTAGCAGTTAAAAAAGCCAATCGGATGCTGGGATACATTGCCAAAAGTATTGAGTACAAATCCAAGGAGGTGATGCTTCTTTTGTACCACACATTCGTCAGACCACATCTAGAGTATTGTGTACAGTTCTGGGGACCATACTTTAAGAAAGATATAGAGGCTCTAGAAAAAGTTTAGAGAAGAGCCACTAAGCTAATTCCGGGTATAAAAGATGAAAGCTATGAGAAGAGGCAGAAGATCCTTAATCTCTTTAGTGTCAGGAAAAGGAGACTTAGGGGTGATCTGATTGAGGTCTTTAAATATGTTAAAGGGATTAACAAAGTGAATTATGTAGGATTCCTTCGACTAAGTGTTGTTAGTAGAACTCAGGGTCACAAATGGAAGTTGACCAAAGGTAAATTTAGCACTGATATTAGGAAATATTTCTTCACCCAAAGAGTAATTTCGATGTGGAATAGCTTGCCTGACCATATTGTTGAAGCAGAGACCTTGGGAGTTTTCAAGAGCAGGCTTGACTTAAAGCTAGATACCATTGAGTCATTGAGTATCTGAAGTGATATATTCACAATAGTTTAAAGAAACTGGCGAGCCTAGTTGGGCTGAACGGCCTGTTCTCGCCATTCATGTTATGTTATGTTATGTTATGTTAATGTGCTGATCTTTCCCTATCGACCAGTGTAAGAGATGCCAATGAACGGCTCTATGCACTCTGTAGGTCTGTACAGTCATTGTATACATCAATTTACTCCTTTCTCCGTTCCAACTCTATTGTGCTTTATTTAAAAAAAAAATTCTTTCATTGCTCAAAAATGCCAGAAAAAAAGGGAAAGTGATGAGAGTATTGTTACGCATCCCTGCGCGGTGTAATAGTGCATATTCTCATGCTGTTGGTGTGATCTCCTCAGTGTCCGGCTCTCTCCATCGCCTTTGTTAGAGCTCAGGACTGCTGTGTTACCGTGGCGACACCAGCTCGGATCTCATTAAAGACCCCTGCCTGGAGGACGTCAAGGCCCAGCAGTATAATGGGCTAAGAGCCTCTCGGAGAGAACAGAATAATTGCAGTTTGTGACACCGCAGCAGAATCTGCAGAGCGTACGCACCAGAGATGTTCTGTTGTGTGGAAAAAGACGAGATGCTTTATTTTTCTATTTAACATTATCTCCATTATTCACGAGTATTACCAGAAACCATTTTGCAATAGCATGACAGCACTATGAAGGTTTCTTAAGTACCTGAAAGACTGGGCCAAGATTGATTCATTAAGGTTGGCTGAAAAATGGGCCACTGTAAAAAAGCAGGAAACTATTCTGATTAATTGTTTCTCTCCTCACAGTTTGTTGGTGCAACTATCCTGTGGAATTTATATTTTCTTATGAGGAATGACCTTTTGTAGATTAATGTAAAACAACATACACTTCACTTAAGCATCTGCCTGGAGAGACATTGATGGTGTGCTGCGCAATCACTTAACGAGATCTATGGCTGCTAATGTGAATTCCGGGTTGCGAACGGGCCATGTGTTTCCCAAACGTGATGTCTGGCTGTCCCGGATCAGCAATGTGGCAGTTAATGCGGTGTTTCTGCGCAGAACGATGATTTATGCAAGTGCACAGGGTAAACTTTCATGACATCATTTCCCTTTTTGGCGCTCGGGCTAGCTCAGATGCGAATGCAATCATGCGTCTGTCCAATTATCCGCCAAACCAAACCGTTTATCACTGGCACGGTGCTGCATCTCAAAGCTGTTTGGATAGCAGCGGAGTCATAAACCAAAGCGTCATTAATTTCCTGGCTTGTTCTTCTTGTCAACTGCAGTATTTTTTTCCCCTCTTCTAATCGAAAATTCCCCGGCACTGCCTCAGCACCGTGCCCGTTTATTATTATTTTTCTCCCGAAAACTTTATCCATCTCGCCTGTGCAGAAAGTCTATCAGGCATGCCTATCTCTCCCTTTCTGCAACTTTTATTGCTCGCGCGGTGCACTGATGGCTAACAACTATTTCTTTGCGTTTCTTGCTGCTGGCAAGGAGCTGGCTCTCAAAGATTGGTGTAATCTTTAATATCTCCGATCATCCGGCGTTTTGGATCAAGTCAGAAGATAATCTACTGAAGAGCTGGAAATCACAGCAGTGGGGTGAGACCTCGCGATGTCACGGCAGCCGTAATGCGGTTCTAACACTCACTCTATAGCGCGTGTTCATATGAACATGATTTAATCCCCCTGACACAATATAAACTCGCAGTTTGTCGCAGGAATCCTGTCGTTGTTTATGATAATTCTTTAGGCAACGTTTGGAAGGTTTCTGAGGAGTATCGGCCGATACTAATTAAAACATTCATGACAAGTCAATTTAGAGTCTTATTGAAAATGAAGAATATATTTGTACATGGAGGAGATAATTACTTGAGCTTCATGAATTTGCTGACTGTCCCTGCTTCTCTTCAATTTTTGCTTTTTCTTGGAAAAAATATATTCTTATACCCGAGACACTGAACAAACACCGGACTCATTATGCAATTACCAGGTAGTCAAAGCTGCATTTTTTAAGTTGAAAAATTCAAAGAGGGAAAATGAATCAAAGCCCAGGTGTCAATATTGACTAATTTAGCACAGACCTCAGCTGTGATTCCTACAGGTTTTGGTGTTTGAGGAGGCAAGGAGTGAGGCGGTGGATGTGTGTTTTATCGACAGAAACCCACAAAGGGAGGCCTGATCCCCCCCTCCCACACACACACACACACACACACGCACACACGCACGCACACTCGCACACACACTATGTGCTGCTCTATACTGTCCTGCTCGGACCCTGAATTATCTCTCTCCTCTTTTTGCGCCTCAGTTGTCTCTCTCTCCATTCCTCCCTCCCTCTCTCTCCATTCTTCCCTCCCTCTCTCTCCATTCCTCCCTCCCTCTCTCTCTCCATTCCTCCTCCCTCTCTCTCCATTCCTCATCCCTCTCTCTCCCATTCCTCCCTCCCTCTCTCTCCATTCCTTCATCCCTCTCTCTCCATTCTTCCCTCCCTCCCTCTCTCTCCATTTTTCCCCCTCTCTCTCTCCATTCCTCCCTCTCTCTCTCCATTCTTCCCTCTCTCTCCATTCTTCCCTCCCTCTCTCCATTCCTCCCTCCCTCTCTTTCCATCCCTCCCTCCGTCTCTCTCTCCATTCTTCCCTCCCTCTCTCCCTCTCTCTCCATTCTTCCCTCCCTCTCTCTTTCTCTCTCTCAGAAGGTGCAGACCGAGACGCTGGGGTGAGGTGCTGTCAGAGGGTAATATTTGCTGCAGGCCGAGGTGCCCCGTCCTGTCTGCAGGTTGGGTCTGGGGACCGTGCTCGGCCTGGAGGGGTATTGCGGTGCTGCGGTGTGAAGGTACAACAGAATCGGACGGTGCTCTTTGGAGGAGGTCATGAAATTAACATTCAGAAGTGAAACACTGAGCGCCTGCAGTGACAGATGTCCTTTGTTTAGCGTGAGCTGAAAATGTTGCTCGCTGTCACAGCATTTCCGCCTGCTGCTGTCAGTGCTACGATTTCCTCTCGCGATGGCGGGATCAGTTTATAGAAGGGTAAAGCAGATGACATTTAAAACCACAGCTCATAAAATTCACAGCTGGGAATATTATTGAAAACACAGTGACCCAGACATGATTATGTACTCGATGGAATGATTCATAAAAACTAACCTCCCAGGCTGGTAATTATTATGATTATAATAGTTGTCAATGAAATGATAGATTTGGTTGATAATTCCTCATAATATCTTGGCTGAAATTCACAAGCAGACCTCTGGGTTTCCAAAACCCATCACTGACATCGTTGTCTGGACTTAATTTTCTGAAATTACAGTGAATTTAAGCTATTAAAAGCACATCCAGGCAGCAATTACCCTTCAAATCATTACTGACAAATTATGACCTGTGGAATGATGTACTCCACTGACATTTGTTTGCTGTTCATCCTATTTCGGGTTGAGGTGTGTACATTCACTGCTGAAGATCAGTGCAGTATGTCTCAATCAAGAATAAAACAAAAATTGGACAGGGAATATTTTTGGAGAGTTAGCCATAATTTAAGATTCCAGAAATATGACTCAACTACCATTGTGGGTCCAGAAACCACTTCAGTCATTAATCCACAAAAATGATCGTTATGTGATGATATCTGTTCAAATACTGTCATGAAAAAATGTGCTGCAATTTATCTGTTCTGAAGTCTCTGTTGCTGAATGTGAATTTAAACAACCAAATTTTGTGCTGGTAACAGCAATTTTCCGTAGCTAATAAACATAGGTTAATCCCAACAATTTTTTGCATATCATTTGTCTCTCAGTTTTTACAGAAAGCACAAACATCCCCTGCTGAACGTGAGCATCATGTTGAGCGACTGAAAAAGCAAACTGGCTCACATGAGCATCAACATTTAAGGAAAGCGATTGACCTCAGCACCATGCAAAGATATAAAACTGTCATCTACTGCAGAAGCACATATTACTGTACATTAAATTATTGCTTTCTGTTCAAAGTACAGCAGGGATCTGACAGGTACCCTCTTGGAGATGCTTGCATGACTATAACAGAAGGATGAATAAACACGACTAGTATCACTGTGATTCATAGCAGTTTAGATGGACAGCTGTTACCTCCAAATTTTCTGATTTTCTTTTTGAGTTAAAGTTATATTGGACTTACGGATGTCTTGTCATTTTTAAAAGCGATGGCAAAAAAAAACATATACATTTAAATAATTAAACTCCAAAATGGCATGAAATCTGGCATGTTTACTGACAAAAATTCAAGTGTTACAGCCAGAAAATGCAGCAATTATCATTTCCACGTCTTGTCTGAGGTTTTTACACTTGCAGGATGAGGTTCTGTGTTCCGAGAACACAAATCACTTCACAGGGAGAGCTTGGCTTATTTACATTGTAAACACACTGAATTTGCATTGATGTGCGGCATCACCAAAGAGTTAATTGTGCGTGTGGGATTTGATGCTTATTCCTGTACCATTTTTCAACAAAGTGACATTTCTCCAAGCCTGCAACTTAAACGTGTAAATTTACTTCGACTCTCTATAGTATAGGTGGCAAACATTTGCATTTTTGGATACTGCCGTTTCACAAATGCAATTACTAACAAATTGTTTTGAAATTTACCGTGCGTTTTAGAAAATGTTTGTCAGACACAAAACTGAAAATTGCTTTCCTCCCAAATTAAGAAAAGAACAACAGTTTTTTTTTTCTAAATTAGCAAAGTCTTTTACGCACTGTTATTTTACCTCTCACAATTGTGTGTGGGTATTTATTTTCGCTAAATGGATTTTAAAATACCACAGGAAAGAATTTTAACACTATACCCTTGCGATAAGACAGAAAATCAATTTTATTCTCTCCCGAGTGTAGATTACACATTAGTTTGTTTTTGTTAGCTTGGAAATTCTCCTTGTTGACAAATCATGAAATTAGTCAAAATGTCTCACCACTCTGGTAATCTTTTCTTTTTTTTTTGTTTTGTTGCACAATAAATTGACTCTAAATAGAAGACGAAAAGCACTTGACAGTGTTGATTTTATATTCTGGATATTGCTTTGAAGGAATTTATATCTTTATGCAATCATATTTGTGACAGTGCGTGCCACCTTTTCCGTGACCATATAAATGCCCAGGGATGTGAGTGAGGTTCTGGTTATTACTGATCTGAGATGAGAGACTGTGGGGGGGTCTGGTGGGATGGTTGGGCTGTGCGAGTAGCACTTCACCCCTCTGAAGAGCTCAGTTTGTGCAGGCAGTACCCAGCTGTGACCTGAGCCTGTTGATCACGTCCTGTTGGAGACTCATCCGCACAGAACTGATGGGGGGGTGCGGCGGGGGTTCGGGAGGACCCTGCTGCTCAGTGAGGATGTTTGAACCCCTGGCAGCGGTTGGGCGAGGGCTTCCCAAAATCCCAATTAATGAGGGCAAATCTCCGTAAGCATGTGCCCTCCACTCCAGCAGCTGCGGTCTAATTGTCATCAGCCGTTTCCCTGGCAACAGCCTTGTTCATTCAGCAGCAGCTCGGGCGATTCGACAGCGTCGAGACATTTTCCTGATTATTCCATTCATTCCGACGCATGCTCACGCATGGGTAACGGTATTCGAGCAAAGGCCAGAGAGTCTTCCTGTTTGCACCCCTGGAGCAGAAAGAACCATAACCATAGCCATTCACTATATGTCTCACTTTAGACCATCATCTCCATTTAAACCACATTCCCCAAAAAAATGTTTCTCCCCGAAACTGAATTTATATACAGTCGCGCCCAAAATTATTCATACCCCTACCAATTTTTGTTTTTTTTCGAGATATTTTTTGACAGATCAAATTTATTCTTCCACAAATGACACAGTAAGTTGACATAAGGCTGTAAGAAGTACAGTAAACAATTTTTCAAGAAATTCTATACTTTTTGGTATTTTATTTGACAGATTTACAAAAATGCCATGTCCAGAATTTTTTCATACCCTTTTCTCGGTAATTGATGGCAAAGCCTTTATTCCTGATTACAGCCTCCAAACGCTTCCTATGGTTGATCACAAGGTTTCTACACGTTTCCACGGGGATTTTGGCCCACTCCTCTTTGGCAAACTTTTCCAGATCCTTATGGTTTAACAGTTTCCTTGCCATGACCTTGGTCTTCAGTTCCCTCCACAGATTCTCGATAGAATTGAAGTCGGTGCTCTGGCTTGGCCACTCCAAAACGTTCACTTTGTCGTCCACTAACCATTTCTTGACGGATTTGGCCATGTGTTTAGGATCATTATCCTGTTGGAAGATCCATTCCTGCCCAAGGCCAAGATATTCGCCGGATTGCTTAATGTTTTCACTGAGGATCTGGATATCCTGGTCCTGTTTCATGATGCCATTAACTTTAACAAGGTTTCGGGCCCATTAAAAAAGCAACCCCAGAGCATGATACTCCTGCCACCGTGTTTGATCGTTGGGACCGTGTTTCTCAGGTTGAACACTTCACCTTTCTTCGCCTCTTAGACTTCCCCAATGCAGACACACAAGAACTAGTCTAGCCTTCGCAAAAGCTCACCTGGATGAAGATATAAGCTTCTGGCTGTCAATGTTATGGACGGATGAAACAAAGATGGAGCTGTTTAGGCACAGAGATGGGGCTTTTGTTTGGCGTAAGAGGTGAAGCATTCAACCTGAAAAACACGGTCCCAACGGTCAAACAACGTAGCAGGAGTATCATTCTCTGGGGTTGCTTTTCAGCAAATGGGCCCAGACACCTTGTTAAAGCAATTCATGAAACAGGACCAGTATATCCAGATCCTCAGTGAAAAACATTAAGCAATCCGCCCGAAAAAATTGGTCTTGGGCAGGAATGGATCTTCCAACAGGATCATGATCCTTGGCCAAATCCGGCCAAGAAATGGTTAGTGGACAACAATGAAGCAATCAGACAACCAACCTCAGTCCTATCAGAAATCAGGAACTGAAGACCAAAAAACCTCAAACCTTAAGGACCTGGAGAAGTTTGCCAAAGAGGAGGCCAAAAAAATTGAAACCACAAACGGCAATGGAGGCTGTAATCGCGAATAAAGGCTTTGCCATTTAAGAAAAGGGTATGAATAATTCTTTCAAATATACCCAAAGTATTTTAAGTCAATTGTTTAAGTGCTTTACAGCCTTATGTCAACTTACTGTGTCATTTTGATTTGTCAAAAATATCATTAAAAATTTTGGGAAATGGCTAGGGGTATAGAATAATTTTGGGGCATCAGGAGATATTTTTATCAGGAGAGTAAACAGCTTTGCTCTGCCTGCCAGCCTTTGGAGCTCCTGCACTTTACAACAACCGCCGGTGCCTAGAAAAGTACTTACATTATCACTAGTAGTTACAGTGTAGAAAATGACGTCACTCTTGAGTGTTCAGAGCTGCTAATGTGTGCGTCGTGCTTCTGAATCCGTTTAGCCTCGGGCTAGTTGCTGCACATCAGTAACCGTGCAAACAGTCAGCATCAGTGCGCAACACAAACACATATTCACACACGAATGCACGCGCCTAGAGACGCATGCGGAATGCATGTGCACACGCTCATAGTCACAGGCTAAACCCAAGAGCTGAAAGAAGAATTTATGGACCTGCAAATGCAAATGTGCTCGGCACTGTTCGCCACACCTTTACTGTGGTCAATAATCCACCTGTGTTTATTTTCTAAAGTCCTTAGCTTCAGCTGCAACAACTCTGGAGCAGCAGGAGCCTTGTGAAATGCATCACTTTGTTATTCATGTGCATTTGACTGCCAAAAGCTTATTCTACAGGCAACCATTTAATCGGCATGGAACCTCCTGTCTCTGATGTGCCTGTGCATTTTCAGCAGTGTAATTTTAGGGCAATTCAGAGACATTAGAGCTGACGAGACGCTAACCAGACTCACCCTCTTATCTGGATCTGCTGTAACACTTTCCCCACAATGACAAGTCACGTCGCAGTGCATCTGTAGTATATCTCAATAATCACACGTTTCCTCCCCCCGGGACAAGACTGAGATGACTTACTCAGCCTATCTGCCACTGACTCCATTACATCATGTGTCTGCTGCTCTGCTCTGAAGATCAGTGCGCCCTGTGCTATTAGAGAGATCTACACAAGCATATAAACTGAGTGGATAATTATTCAATTTGATGTGTCATATTTGCGTTCACTGTTTACTGTGGAGTCATAATCTCAAGTTAAGTGGATTTGACTCAATTGTGTCATATTTCTAGGAATGATGTTTCACTTTTGTTTTACTCCTTCCTTCAGGTTTATGTCCCCTTGCTGAGAACTGCCTTACAAAATTTTAATAATTTTAGACCCATATCTAAATTTCCTTTTATTTTTAAGATTCTGGAAATAGTGGTTTCCATTCAATGGTTAGATGTATTGGATACAAATAACATTTTTGTGAAGTCCCATTCTAGTTTTCAGCTGCAGCATAGCACTGAAACTGCTCTTATGAAAGTTCCATTTTATATTCAATTCGATGCTGTCTCTGGCAAGGTCTCTGCCCTCGTTTTGTTGGGTAGTAGCACAGGCTTTGATACAATTAATCATGCAAGCTTAATAAATAAGCTTAAGAAATATGTTTGTAGGTTAGGGTTTCTGGGATGGTTTTAAACTGGTGTGTGTCTTACCAGATAAAAAATTCTGTCTCTTGGCAGTAAGTTTTCTTTAATCACTGCTCCTATGTGAGGGGTGCCCCAAGGACCTATTCTTGGCCCCATTTTGTTTTCACTGTATATGCTTTCTCTGAGTCTTGTAATCCAGCATTTTATCCCTTTATCAAACGTCAGCCCAAAGGCAGGCCGCTTGGCATCGATGCATTTTTATACCATGAAATATTCTGATGCATTAGGGAATCATTTATCATTTGAAAGTGTGAGGACTCAGCATTCAAATTGCATAAGTCATTTTATGATGCAAACACTACAGCAAAAAACTATCTCAAAATTCTGCCCTTATAATCCTCAGCGTGACTGTGCATTCTCATAGGTTTGATTGTATTGCATTGTTCAGATTTGTCAAAATATGTACATATTGACGTTCATACTGTTGAAGCAGTCCAGCAATGAAATCTGTTATAGGTTTTAATTCGCAAAACAAACAAAAAATAACTGAAGCTACTTTGAGGTAGAGAAAGCAGCTGCCTGTCTTGGTGAATTTCACTGTGTTTAGCCTTTTTTACTCATGATGCAGTGCTGTAGATTGTACAGTAGCCCTTAAGGAACAAAGTAAATGCTCCAACTGACTCTTTTGTGTTGATCTAATGGAAAAGTAAGTGTTTTAGCCAATCAATCACTCCAATATACTGTATCAAGAAAATCATCTTATGTTCGTTTACATGGAGTTTGGAACTTCCGAAAGGCAGATGTGAATGGTAGCCAAGGGATTAATTTTTATGACAATGAATTATTTCAATGATGTCTGACAAGGGTGGATTTCGTCAATAAAGCAAAGGAGTTTTGAAAGTGACTTTATTATGCTTACACAATCACACACCAGTGCTGGGAATCGGGAGAGTATGTTGGAGTGAAAATTCAGACTAGAAAAAAAGTTGTTGTAAAACCATTTTAATTCCAAATTTGACCATGACTGGGAACACAGGGAAATTTGGAGTCTCTGAAATTGTCTATTGAACCAGATACGCACATTATATGGGAAAAAAAATTTTGTAATATTAATTTTTTTTACAGTATAATATTAATATAATTCATAATATTTGAACCTTCCGTTTTTAGGCATCTGGCCATGGTCACAGTACCATGGGGCAAGAAAATAACAAAATCTGTTTCTGCTCGACAGAAACTTACATTCCAGTGCTGTTCCTGAGTTTGGGTGATATTCTCAGTAATTTTGACTAATTGAGAGCAATCTACTGAGTGTTGTCTTTCAGAAGAGACTGTGATTATGCCTGAAGTCAAAGTGTTTTGGGACAGTAGGGCCTAAGCATATTAGTTTTGGTGGAAATTTGCTCTAAAAAGAGTGGAACATTAAGGGGTTCATATGCCTCTTCATTTTTACGCTGATGACACGCAGCTGCACCCTTTGGTGAAACATGCTGATTTCAGGAGATAAGCCAAATTGACTGAGTGCTTTGTGGTCGTCGAGGACTGGATGTCTCAGATTGTTCTTAAGATCAGTGAAGAAGAACAGAAGCTATTGTTATTGGTCCTGACGATGTCTCAGGAATTACACAGGAAGCTCTTGGTCCCCTGGGCTCTAACATCAAATGCTCTTCAAAAAAATCAGGGAGTTATTTTTGATCCTCATTTGAATTTTGCCTTGCATACCCAGAAGCTTGTTCAATCTTGCGTCTTTCATTTGAGAAATATGGCGAAAATCAGACATGTCCTGTCTATTCAAGACTTTGAGAAAGTTATCCATGCTTTTGTGTCTTCACGGTTGGACTACTGTAATGCTTTATTTACTTGCCTCAGACACGGAGCTGTTGCAGGTCCTCAGTGTTTCCACAGTGCAGCGGCTCGTCTTCTTCCAAGGACAGAAGACAGGGAGCACATCACTCCTGTTCTCGCCTCTCTGCATCAGCTGCTACACATTTCAGGATTTGTTTTCAAATTCCTGTTTGCACTTTCCAGGCTGTACATGGTAAAGCCCCAGAATGCATCTCAGATTTGTTGTATATGGTATTGCAGGGTCACTTAGGTCCTCAAATCAAGAGCTGCTGGTCACTCCAAGGGCCAAATATAAACTAGTGGGGGTCTGTGTATTTGCTGTCTGTGCCCTTGTGCAGCAATCCCCTCCTAATATCAGATAGTGAGATTCACTGGTCAGTTCCAGATAATGTCTCAAGATCTACTTTTAATCCCTTGCTTTAAATTGCTTTTGAAGGCACCATTTTTTGTAGTTATGCATTTCTGTTTTTGTTGTTTGATCCTTTTTCATTCTATTTATGTTTGTCTTTTTACCTACTTCTTTTTAGATTTTTTCACTTACATTGAAAAGCACTTTGCAACCTGAGTTTTAAAACGTGCTGTGTAAATGAAGTAAACTTTTATTCCCATGAACACACAATGTCTGTTCTATAAATTTAAATTCATACTTTTGAGCCAAAAATTTGAAAGAATGAAATATGCAATTCTGTATGCACTATGTACCATCAGCTTCAAAATGTTTGAGATGCCATTTAGTACTTTGATTTTTGTTTGTGATTAGTCCTGAATGCTGGTCTAAGAAAGCTTTAAGGATCAAGTCTTGATTTTATTGGCTGCCGATGAGGAAAGACAATAGGAAGTGAAAGAAGTTTTAAGGTGGCAGGGAATGAGAAGTAACGAAATTAGAACAGTCAGAGATCTGAGACACAAGCCAAGCTATGGCTTACCAACATAAATTCTGTCGGCATACTTGCATCCCGTTTTAATTTCTTACAAAGTCTATAGTAACGACCATAAACATAAATCATATGAATACAGCGATTGAATGCTAACAGGCATTTTTGTTGTAGTACTGCCCATTGTAAATTTGACAGCTGAAACTGTGAATATTTGTGGGCAGAAATTAGTTATATTAACTGCTTCTTGGAAGATAGAAAAAGCCTCTCCGTAAAATTGATGGCCATTGAATCCCCACAAGCAGAGAAGCTGTTTTAATGTCAAATTATTTTCTATTATTAAAGAGCCAGTATCTTCTTGCTTAGCACTCGTCCTCAGAGACAATAGTGGCAGCAACAGTCCTGATGTCATAGTTAATTACAGTGTTCATTCTCTTTGAGATGCCTTTTTTGTTCGGCTTAAATTTTAAATATCATACACATACATAATTTGCAGTTGCTTTGTACTACTCTACAGCTGGCTTGCTTCCACAGAAATTTTGGTGAGGCACATTGTTTTTACTGCTGTTTGGAAATTTGACCAGCAAAATGTGCAAACCACCTCCTTATTAACTGTTGCAACACTGACCTTAGCGACCAGTGCCAATGGCGCAACAGTTACAGCCTCCGATAATGAGCCGTGTGCTCCGAATTCCACGAGCCTAGAACCTACGCAACGCATTGGCGGTTTGTGTACGTAAGCCCTGTGCATGAGCTGTGTACACAGTTTGTCCAGTGCGAGAGTGACTGCACTGGCGGCCCTGCCAGTCTGCGTGTGTTTGTAAGTCTAGCCTGCGACTCGGGCTGGGCTCACTGGAGCACACTGGCTTTGTTGTATTTTTAGTCCCAGCTGTCTGTGTGAATGAGCCTGGTTTTTCAGCAAGTGGTGACTCAAAACCCCGTTCAGCGTCACACACCTGAGTCACGGGTCTGTAAAGGCGGCCTCAGCAGGTGAGCACTCATACTGGGAGGCCATTATGTAAAGCTTTGAAGAACTCAAACACTAGCAGGGAAGGTATAAGATACAGCAGCTCTACAGTGACCTGTGAGGATCAAAAATTACACCCACCGCCTCTTTTTTAGGCTCCTTGTTGATGTGTGACTCATATAACCAGAAATGCAGCAGCTGAAACTGTTTTGTCCTGCATTCATAATTCATAGAAAAGATGGTTGTTTTGCAACAGGTAACGTGCAGCTCATTCCTATTCTGAGTCATATTCCACTCTTCCTGTGAGTGAACTCTTAAAAGCCTCTGAACTGAAGTGGGTGACAGAGAGGAACGAGAGGAGTATTGGAGAGGCGCGCGACAGCCTGATTGTAGAATTATTAACAGGAGACATTTCCCTGCCGGTCCAGAGGTGAGAAATCGCAGAGCAGAACGAGACACGATGTCTCACAGGAGGCTTCAGACTTACCAACCCTTGAGCACATGGGCAGCATCATCCTCTGCGCAGAATAATGAGTGCTTCCCCCTAGTGGACAGATATTGACAAACACTATTTTTTGGACTCTTTCTGGAGTGTGTGGACAATAAGAACAGAATTCCCAGTTCATGCCGTGAGTAAAACTCGCTCACAATATCTTTCAACCACCTTGGCCTCCTTTTGTACTATAAGTTTCTCTGTGGACCTGGTGTCCTTTGTATCAAACAGTAAATCACACCACAGGAAGACAAGTTTGGCTTTTTCGAGCTATTGTGAACCATCAGGAAGCTTTAGCCAGTGAGCTCTGCGGTAGTAGTGTTTGCTATTGATAACTGTCCGTGTAGGACACACACTGCGCTAGCTGAGCAACCTCTGACTGGCAGTTAGCTGTTCGCACTCGGTAAGCACAAGGGCCCGGTACCCTCTACAAAAGGGCAAGTTTTTCTCCTTCCAGGCTACGGCACGCCACAGACGGATCTGTGTTGAATCAAGCGAGTTAATTAAGCTGTGCTTGACCCTGCCGGTGCTTCTATGGCATGGAGTGACAGTGGAGCGACGAAGCGCTGCAGAGCTGCCTGTCCGAGTGTGTCTCTCAGCACCAATCTCAGGACGCTGGGCCCCTTTGTCCCTGATCAGCGAGGTGTGTGTGTGCGTGTGAGAGAGCAAGAGAATGTGTGTATGTGTGTGTGTGTGTCGGTGTCATAAGTGGCTGGATGCTGGATGTACAGGTGGCGGGGTGGATGCGGGGCACTCACTGCTGGTGGGAGGTAGGGTGGGGGGGGCAGTGAGGGGGTGAGGTATCGTGACCTGCTGGCGTTCGCCAGAGGATAAGTGGACCGCGGGGAGAGCGCCCGATAGTGCAGCAGTGACCACTTGTTAGAGTTGACATGTTTGAAGAGAGAGAGAGGGGAACACAGTGACACGGCTTCTGAAGAGGGGGGGGGTCACGGTGTCGGCAGTAATGGTGCTCTGAGTGGTTTAGTGAAGTGAGGTGTCAGTGTGGAGGGGGCTGCTGGGATGCCTGTGTCCTCTAACAGGCCCCCAATCCTCTCTCTCCCCCCGCCACGAGCAGTGTGTGGAGCTGCTCTGAGTCCCTGTTAGCGCTCCAGGGCGGCCCCTGAGCTGTATGAGGTGCCGACCTACACAGGACCCAGAGCACAGCATTCTCCAGCCAGGTGACCCCACACGCACGCACACACACACACACACACACACACACACTCACACTCACACACTCACACTCACACATGCACTCATACTCATAGACACATGCACTCACACACACACACACACACACACACATTCACACACACATGCACTCTCACACTCATACTCACGCAGTCACACTCACACACACACACACACACACTCTCATACACCACACACACAGACACATTCTCTCTTTCTCTCTCTCTCTCACACACACACACACACACACACACCTTGCCCCTGCCTCCACCTCATCTGCTCTTGCCGTATATTTTTCTGATCTCCCCTCGGCGCCGCAGGCGGCTCTTGTTCCCTAGGTAACGCAGCGCTGGGCTCTGATGGACTCTGTGCACTTCTGACCTGCTGAAGAATGTGCCCCAGCTCTACAGCACTGAGACCAGGGCGAGAGGGAGACCCCAATCTCTGCACCCCAATACTGCTGCTTCAGTCACCTTTCAAAGCATGAAACCCACTCCTCTGTGCCGGTGGCACAGGGCCTCCCGATTGCTGTGATTTCTCTCTGTCCTGTTTTTAAAATATGTTTTTACTGGCCCAATAAATATTTTTATCTTTACAATGAGGATGCCACATTAATTATGTAACTACTGCTAATAGTGAAGCTTCCTGAGGCGAAGGGAAAATACTGAGAACAGTCTACTCGACATTTGTCTAAGAGTTTGTGTGTGTGTGTGTGTGTGTATGATTGTGTGTGAGAGAGAGAATGTGTGTGTGTGTGTGTGTGAGAAAAAGAGAGAGATGAGAGAGTGTGTGTGTATGCGTGTGCATGAGAAGGGATGTGTATATGAGAGAGTGTGTGTGTGTGCGTGTGTGTGAGAGAGAGAGAGAGAGTGCATGCATGTGTATGAGAGGGTGTGTGCATATGAGCGAGGGTGTGTGTGTGTCTGAGGGAGAGAGAGAGAGAGAGAGTTTGCGCAAAAGATCAGAGGGAACAAGTACAATAGAGCAGCAGTGTTTGTACTGGGGCTGTCCCCTGTGGAAGTTCTGAGCGTTTCTCTTTTTCTCCTGCTTTGTTTTATTATGTCGTTGAAGGGTGTCAAATTGGTGCGCCAACTTGTTTGGGCTGCATTGAAATCAAATGAATCCCCGCGGGCAGGGTTAAGCTCTTTTCATCGCTGCTTAACGCTACAGAGCCATGTCTGGTGGGAGTGACACCTGCCGCGTTAGGCATGGGCGGTCTCGCCGAGCCGAGGACCCCGCGCGGGGGGGTGTGGAGGGGCGTGGGGGGTAGTGGGGGGGCGAGGGACGCCGAGGGCCTTGTCTTGTCTTTCACGCTCTTGTGGCCAGAGGGGGTAGAGCGACAGTGGGTCTGGTTTCACAGGTGTGAGGATGGCTACACATTAACCGCGACCCATTGTCCCGCTCTGGAGTGCGGATTTGTCCTCAGGGGGCAATTTGAACCGGGCACTTTGTAGTGTTTACAACAGGGAGGGAAAACAGGAAGGAATCAGTGTGGCTGGAGACGTTAGGGAGAGGCTGCCATTCAGCATAGAGGAGGAAAATGGCGCTGCGCTAACACAAAGTGTCGAAAGTCTCACCCGCCTAGTGATTGGCATCTCTAAATAATAGAGAGAGAGAGAGAATGGCGTGTGTGGAGGTGTGAAGCACAGAGTAGTGGAGATTTCTGAAGATCAGCATTGCAGTAATCAGAATACAATGTGACGAAGTTCGCAGTGCTGTGACTGCATTTTGAAGCGTGTGTGTGTGTGTGTGTGTGTGTGTCTGCGCTATCTCTGAGTGTGAGTGTGTTTGTTTGTGTGTAAGTGTATGTGTGCGTGTGTGTGTGTGTGTGTGAGGCGAGAGCTCGCTCACTGTCCTTGGCAGCGCTGAGAGGTGCTCCACCATTATCAGGATTCACGCCACACCCTCTCCACACTTAGGTTGTGGGGTGGGGGAGGGGGGTACGGGGGGTGCAGCGGTAGTGTACTTTGTCAGCATGGTTTTACAGCCTGCTGCTTTTATAGCAATCACTAAAAATAACACTAGAGCTCTAAAGAGTATCCACTTCGAGCCTCGCGTACCACTGCTCGAAACACCGCAGTGATGAATGCACTGAGCATTAAAAACAACGCGAGCGAAAATTATATCCTCGTGAGCGTCCGACTGGAGATCTTAATTAAATAAATGGCCAGCTAAAATTTGACCCCTTGGTCCCATGGGAGTGAAGGAGGTTTTTTAATTTATTTCAAGCAGAGAGGCTTTTGTAAATCACGACGTACAAGCAACTCGACAGATGCTCCAGCAAAAACACAATGGCCATTAGCAAGGCCTCGGAATCTGAAAATAGGGCTCATTTGAATGCTGTATTGTTATTAGTCAAGCAGCATTAACCTCTGACCCCAGTGTACGAATGCAATCTGAACAGATCATTAATGGGAGAAAGATGAGCGGGCCGACCCCTGATAAAAACTTAAAAGGGACAAATGGCGCACACGCACGGCTGCTAACTGTGTACGCGTCGCGCTCCCTCCGAGCCCAGCGCAGACACAGCTATCGATTTCTCTAATAACAAGGGAAGAGGCTCCTCGATGCTGCGAGTTTTTCAGGGCCTCTAGTGCTTATTCATCCTGCCATTTACCTTCAGTGCCTTAACTAATTGGTCTGATGGGCAGCTGCGTTTCTGAAAGGCAGACGTGCCACAGATTTCTTTGGAGAGTTTCGCTTCTTTTATTTCAGGATTAGAGCTAATCCATCAACACTGATAGGATTCCAGGGAGAAGAGGTGTTGCTTCTTAAGTTTTTCTTTTTTTTAATCTGGGAGGGGCCAATACATCAGAATTCATCAGACTGACCCCAGAGGCCCGTATGCAGTATGGACACGGTTCACCAACAGTCGGGAGCGCTGTGTCTTTAAACATAAATAAATATATAACTACACACCAGATCTTTTGGCTTTCAGTTGCCGGAGATAATGCTACTCCTTGTATTCTTAAGATACTGCTAAGTGGCTGTTGATGTCACAGAATTAGAATTTGTGAGCGGTAATTGGCTCCATTTCTCCCAGCTCGGCGCATTCAGCGCAGGCTGGGGTTCCTGCCAAAGTCTCCATGTTTCTTTGTTTGGTGACACTGTTCATGTCTGCATTTGTCCCTTTTGATAACGCCTTTCATCCTGTTTGCATTGATTACAGGCTGACGAGTAACCCTGATACACTGCAGCTCATTCATCCTCCGGCCGCACACTGGGCCCTTTGTGGGCAGGAATGTGTCTCCTTTCAGACTTCAGCCCACATATGAAAGCATGTCAATAACCCCTGAGACAGCCTCCCCGCACAATGCCGGCTCATCGTGGAAATAGGGCCCGCGCTCCGCGCTGCAGCGACAGGAAACCTGGTGTGGATGTGAGAGAAAGCTCCGCAGTAATGAGCGTGATTCATTCATTCACTGAGAGCAAATACTCTGCTTTTCTGTTTCCATATTAATATGCCTCCACGCTGAGAGCGTATTTGTCAAGTGCTCTGCAAATAAGATCAATTTGCTCATGAGAAATAAAGCTACCCAATGTAGCCACAGACTGTCATTTAACCGCGGCTCATTTTTCTGCTGCTCAGCCATTAGACGAGCTAAAAAGATTTCAAAGATTTCTGGCTTCAAATATCAGGAAGTATCAAATCTATGGCGCTGACAGTGCCAACCAACAAAGCAGAGCAGTATGGGACAAAACAGAATCCTGCTACTAAAACATTGAAAATTGACAGCTGTTTTATTTATCTATTTTGTTGTTGTACGGGGGGCCAGGTGGTGCTGTGGGAATCTTGTGGTTAGCTGGGCTGAAAGCGGGCAGAGCTGAAGAGGCACCAGCCTCGTTCTGTAAAGAATTAAAACCACCTCTGCAAATAGCCCACCGTGTAATGCCTGAGGCTGGAGGTTTCACAGGGGCTGGGGTTTCAGAGTAAATAAACAGCGCAGAGGTCTCTCAGGCCACAGGGCCTCCCTCCTGGGGCTCAGGCCTCGCCTTTTGTTGCCTTTAATCCTGGAACTTTCTATTGCGGAGGACGGGGAGGGGGCCTCTGCCACAGATTAGCCCAGCAGGCCTCGAGTGCGCCTGGGCTTCCCATACGGGCCTGGGAGGTGCGCCCTCCGAGCAGGAAGGTTCACACACATTCCACATCTCAACTGAAGCCCTGTAAGAGCAGCGCTCCCCGAACCCACTGCCTCCCCATAGCAGGGAGCGGAAGCCATTTTGTCTCTCAGCAGACAGAACTGAAACAAGGGGACTAATAAATATTGAGTACAATTCTGAAGAGTTTCTGGATGGAGGATGCCAGGCTCATGAATGATTGATAAAGACAAACCTGGATGGATTATATATTACACATTTCAATGGCCCTTGCCCTGCAGACACTAACAGTTTGCATAAATAGGAAACAATATTTGATGTAAGAGAAGGGCAATAATGACCTCAATGAGAGGATTTAATAATAATAACAATAATAATAATAATAAATAATAATAGTGTATTCTGGCATATATAGATGTTGTAGTCTTAAGCAAGGGTCAGCTATTCTAGTATCCAAATTTTTCATTTGTTTTTCCAGAGTGCCTAAATCTGTCTTAGTGTGCTCGTACTGCCGCTCAAATTTCCATTTATGCATTGAGGACTTCACAATTCAATAGTAAATGGGGTCCTTCTTAAACATCCTATTATGTTCAAATTAATAAACCTTTTTTGGTTCGATCCCTGCGATGAAAAACTACAAAAGATGTTTATGACTGAAAGTGTCACCCAATCTCCTCTCAGCTCATTCACGCCTCTCTACTGACCGTTTCAACGGCCAGGTAAATAAAACACGACTCCCCCATCCTCCCCGTATACATCAAGCATCAATTTTACATGACTACAGCAAAATGAATGAGACCAAATGAAAAATGAATTAGAAATTAATTTGAATATGCCCTCTGTCTTCGGCAACATTACAAAAACAAGATCAAAATTATGGTTTTATGTAATAATTGATCCTGGGGTCAAAATAACCCAAATGCACCAATGCTAACAACATGTGTACAGAACAAAAACTTTTTTTTTTTTTAGTTTAATTCATGTTTTACCTGTACAGTAACGGAAAAAAAAATCTAGCTGAAAAAGTATGCTAACCATGTTTTTAGAGACGTTGAACACTGAGTCGGGTCAAATTGACCCAGAACATAATAGAACGGTTAAATGACAAGATATTCCTGAATTTTCCGAAGTTAATAATTATACCCAGCCTGGACAAAAGTCTTCATTAGCACTACAGAAAAAATTGGGCATTCTTAGCTCAAGAACTATCGTGCCTATACTTGATACAGTTTAATGGTCCCTACAATATTTCAGATGCAAGTAATCAACATGAAAATATTTATTTAAAATACTTTTGACCTACAAAAATTGAGAAAGTTTGAATTGTACTTGGTTACATTCAAAACCTAAAAAAAAGACAGTGCTTTATTAAGGACAATAAATTAAGGAGTTTAATACACCTCACCATTATACAATTTCCTTCAACAAACCAGAGGAGGCATCACAGAGTAGGCAACCCAACATCAGTCAGCCTCAACATTAAAAACATTATTGTGTAGATCCACCTCACCCAGAAAACAGCTCTGTCTAACTAACGCCCACTTTCATTTCCAGACCCAGCATTTCCAGGCAATACATTCCCCAGAGCATCAAACTTCCTCCACAAGCTTGTGCTCTTCCCACAGTGCATCTTGGTCCCATCTCTTCATCAGGTAGATGGTGCACAGATACCCAGATGAAAAAGAAAATGGGATTCACTGGACCAGGAGATCACGGTGAATGGTTGCAAGGACCAAAGCTCATGTCCCCATTGTAGACCGCAGTCAGACTGGGCACTCCGACTGGTCCGCAGCTGCAAAGGCCATACATAGTAGAGTACATGTAATTATCATTAGAAATCTCTCCAATTTGTGCCATAGAAGCTTTTCTGTCGGCGCGGACCAGACAGGACATCTTTCCTAACACTGCATCGGCGAGCCTTGGGCGCCGAACACCCAGTCACCAGTTTGAGTTTTTTCCCTTTTCAGACCACTCTACTCTCCACTGCTGACTGAAAGCCCCAGGAGCTTTGCCACTTTGGAGATGCTCTGACCCCCTCATGCTGCCATAATTATTTGGCCCTTGTCACAGTCACTCAGGTCCCATTTCTCCCCCATCCAACACATCTCCTACAGGAACCGACGCTTACTGTTTAAACTCTGCCTGCAGACCTTGACATGTGCCATTGTTACAGGATTATCAACCTTATTTGCTTTCGCTGTGAGTGGTTATAATGTTCTGGCTCATCCGTGTGTTTGAGAGCCCATACCCTAAAGCTCCTCAGAACAAACATCTGAGGCGCTCCAATTATACGGCGATAACCAGCGGCGCTCAAACGCTTTAACAAAACCGAAAGGCATTTTCATGTAATTTACACAAAGCTTTACATGTTAAAAGTTAAAAGAACTGTAACGCGAGGCATTTTATCAGATTTGCATTTTTAGGTGAACATCTCAGATTAAAAAGTAATAAAAAATGGCTTTTGTTAACGCAGGCCAGTGGATAGTCGAAATAAAACCCGTTCAGCACTCAAGCGTGTGAAGCTTCATGATTCCTGTCAAGTATCCAGGAAACACCCCCCACCCCCGTTACAATTCGACTAACCCCACCCACCGTCCTTAATTACAGACAAAATTAAATCTGAATTTTTTTGTGGATGGGGGGTCCCGTGATAACATAATCGGATTAAGGAATAAACATCTTGCTAAATGGCAGAACGGACACTGAATATGCTCTCTTAAAATTAAAAAATAAAAAAGAACCCCATATAGCCTACTTTAGAGTTATTTACATGATCTCACAAATTGGGTATTTTTCCGTTTAACACAATATTTTATCTTGGGGCTTCGAGTTTCCATTGCATGAAAGGACCTTTGTCGATAAATAGCAGGCAACCCTCCCCCTCACTAGAAGCGCCACGATGTGTAGCGCGCTAACCAAAAACATGGTCATGAAAAAAAGGCACATTATTTAACATGTGTTAAAATTCGCTTTTATCTTCACAAAAATGAATATGGAATCAGTTGGTTGCAGTGTGCCTATGTCGGAATAAATGCTTTGTTTCCTGGTAGCCTAATAAAAATGTATTCGTCGAAAAAAAAATCAAACTGATATTTAGCCCCTGCTTGCTTTTTTCCTCCTTTGTTTTACGCAAGGCTCTTTTTACCACATGGTAGTGACAGATTGTTTGAGCTGGAAGGAAAAGCCATTCGAAGCTAATTAAGCAGCCATTCCAGGCACTATTCGCAGGCAGGAGGCTTGAGAAGCACAGGCATTTGTCAGCGCTCGACCCCGCGTGGTATTGATTGACAACACGGGTTCTTGACTGACAGGCTTTACTCATTCTGACCAATAGCATGCGCTTGAACAACACTGCTGCAAAGCTATTGGACTACAGGCAGTGAGGCCCACGTGGGTTACACTAGCGTGAGCAGCACTTGATTGGCTGCGTTTGGCTTCCTCAAACGCAGACATGTTGTGCCTCAAATGTTTGTCCCGGTAATAAAGAATGGCTGAAAAACGGCATTTTTGAATGAATGTCGTTGATCTAGAAATTTGCAATTTACCAGATTAACCATCGATACATGATACTGCATCGTGCTTACATAATAATGCTTTCCCGTGAATAATTTCTTGGCTTTTTTGAAAGACTGTAGAATAAAGAAACCGATATGTGGCAATGAATCTTGGACGATGCAGTAGTTATTCGTTTGGCGAGTAACATGGGATATATAAGATGTTTACTGCCACTGCTAAGTAACATCGTTTGTTTGCGCGCTAGTTACTACTGATAATTACGACATGATTTTTTCCACAATATAACCTCCCATATGCTGCCTCATGGCTCACGTTGCGTGTTAAAAGCACAATCAATGTACATAACTGAAAAGCACAGCATATATGCTAACAATCAGCATTATATTTACCTAAGGTTAGTGAGGTAGTTGATCAAACGTACGTGTGGCTCATTAATGTTGTCAGCGCACTGTTACGTTTACTAGACGAGGGATGCCCCGCAATTATCAAATCACGAATTCATTAAAAATGAGAAATATCTGTGTTTCTAATTTCATTTTTGTAACGCTTTTTCGTGTAATTTTAACACGTTCGTACGTCGTTATTTGAACGGTACCAATTTGTTTTTCTTGGGTACCTGTTCAGTCCAAAATGGCGAATGTGACGTCAACTACATCTTGTCCAATCCCAATGCTAGGAAATTTGTGTCCCCACGTGGGGACACTGCTCTCTGATTGGCCAATGTTGTCAAACCCCTTCTGAGAAACCGATTGGACAGTTCTCGCGGCTGTTGAGCCCTCGTGCGAGTGTGCTGTCTGTGTGTGGTATAGTGCGCGCGGCGGAGCGGCGGGGTGAGGAGAGCGGACACGGGCGGCGGGACGGTGAAACACCACGTCATTCTTCAGTCAGTTTTTTTACATTTTGTTACTTTATTGCTCGGCTTTGGACTCATGTTTCTGGATTCATCGGGCATTTGTGTGACTCACGACGAGGAACCGTAGGAGTTTGCATCGAACAAGAGCGTCTCAATCGCAGGGTACCTGACCTACACTCGGATAGACACTTCGAATCCCTTTAACCCGGGTCAGGCGACCGCGATCACCCGGGAGGGAATAAAGCTGGCCGGGATCGGGAGGTGTGTGTTTCGGCATAAAGCTGGCCGGGATCGGGAGGTGTGTGTTTCGGCCCGTCGCGGGCAGCACTGCCGTTGACGTTTTGCAATGAACGGAACATTTTGAAGACGCAGCGGAGGGGCGGAAATATTATTCTTTTCTGTGGATGAGAGACTCCTTGAGAGACGCAGGCAGATTCCCAGGGATTCATGCTGGCTTGTTAACTTGGCTAACTCGCCTACAAGCCGTTTAAGATCGTTAACTAGCTATATAACAGTGGAGCTGAGTTTCACAGGTAAATACCATGAGATTTTCATTTTCGTTTTTCCTACTCCGCTAACTAGCTGGTTAGCTGGTTCATGAATATGACACGGCTGGTGGTTAGCTAACCAGTGTAAAGCTTCTCCTCTGGGCGACGAGTCAGATCGGCTGCTAAGGGGGAAACTGTGGAAAACTGCGGCCGGACGAGCTGCTGTTATAACCAGCTTCTGTTACCTTTGTTTAATGGTGCAGTTAGTCACCACGATCATGTCTGGATTCTTCACCTAGCTGGTGCTGATCACTACTGCTCATTCAGTGGCTAATGTTAGCCCTTTCATTACAGCACAGCCAGCGAGCTAAACGCATCTGTTCTCAGCCAAGTAAAGAGTAAAGCCGCTTTCACACTGGACGCGAAACGAATTTTTCGCACGACAGATTACGTTCAAAGTCAATACAAAGACGCGAATACACGCGAAACGCGTGCATTTGCGTCTTTGCATTGACTTTGAACGTAATCTGTCGTGCGAAAAATTCGTTTCTCGTCCGGTGCGAAAGCGGCTTTAATGTTGGCGTGAAGAGCGACATAATATTACTGAGATTATCTCATGTTCGCCGTCGAAAAGAACGTTGAATTTCATTCGCGAAAACCATGTGAAATATTCGCCTGACGTTTCTGCTTTGACTGGCTCAACAGTCCGTGCAAATAAGGTTAGTTTTTTTCTGGTTAACGCGAGGCGAACGCGCTTGTGTTACGATCCTACTAATTATCTCTTCTGATTTTCCTTTCTTTTGTTTAACTTCGATTGAAGAGGATAAAGATCTTGCGCACGTACGGATCGAAAGCGCCGACGGCCCCGGAGGACTGGGCTCTGTGTCCCGGGCGCCCGTGTGTGCTGGGAGGGGTGTCGGGACATCATCGCTGAGAGACTCGGATTACTAAAACACTGCCCGTCCAGCCAGATTTCTGGGGTTTCCCATTAAAAGAAGGAAAAACAAGATGTATCCGCAGGGCCGCCATCCGGTAAGTTGCTCATCCTGAATACAAGTTTGTTGTTCCGAGCTAAATGTTATTCGTCTGTGTTTATGTTCGCGTCCTTGTAAACGCTGGATGTTAAGATGGTAACAGGACGCTGGAGCATTTTCGGGCTGTAACTTCGTGGTTGTCCCTCCATGCGCCTATTTACCCCTAGAACAGGGCAGTTTCGCATCGCCATGTAAGTCAGTGATGAAACGCGACGCGCTGACACATTGGGCGCCGCCTTCGCTTGGGTTGGAGTCGCCGTCGAACTCAGAAATGCGCTCAAGTGCGATTATTAGCGACCTTATTATCCAGAGACTCCACCATCTCATGACCCCCCTCCTCCATCTCATCACCCCCCTCCTCCATCCCCTCCGGCTGGTTCGCTAGTAGAGCTCTCTTGTAAGCCTGTGTGCCAACGATATGCTTTTGATTTTCCATCAGGTCCCCTGACCATTTCTATGCACTGTAGGCAACTAATTAAAATGTGTCCGCATTTGATGACGGCCAACGCGAACTGTACCACAATAGTCTGACTTTTGTAACTGATCTTTGCTCAGATCAGTGTGTAATACAGCTCTGTCAGCGGGTGTGCTGCTCATAAGAGCTGTCCGCCAGGCAGGGCTGTATTCACAGGGTCGCCTGAGTGTCTGTCAAACTCAGACCACTGCTGACATTACCACTGTACGAGCAGCTGACTAACCTCAAACATAAAATATTGGAGATTAGTAATAAAATGTAAATGGGTAATTATTATTATTATTATTATTATTATTGTTATCATCATTATTAGTTGTAATTTTTATTGTGTTACCGTTTTAGGCACCGCACCAGCCTGGTCAACCGGGGTTCAAATTCACTGTAGCAGAGTCTTGCGACCGGATCAAAGACGAGTTTCAGTTCCTTCAGGCCCAGTATCACAGGTAACTGCTTTGAAACTGGAGGAATCGAGCTGCGTTTCTAATTTTCCTCTCTCTGAAATTTCATTGTACGATTTGAATGAAGCCTGACTCACCCAGCGGCTGTAACCTAAGATATTGCGTGATGCAAGCCGCATGCAGTAGAGGCTTGTAATGGGGCTATTTATCTGATGTCGCTGCGGTGTGATTAATTGTGCGTGTTAAATTTGTTAAAAGTGTGGCCGCTTGATTGACGCAGTGGAAGGATTTTCTGTCCGAATGAAGTATCAAACGTGCTGTTAAGCATTTGCACCGGGGAGCTTGACGCGCATTTGCGCTGAGCGTAAAATAATGCATTCTGTTTGGGGAAGGGAAATCATAGGAGTCCAACAACCGTGTCGGACTGCAGCCGACGCGAAAAAGTGTGATGGGGTTTATTATCGGAATGGCGACGGTGGAAATTGACACCTCCGTTCTTATTTTAGTCTTAAGGTGGAGTACGACAAACTGGCCAACGAGAAGACGGAGATGCAGCGTCATTACGTTATGGTAAGAATCTTTCGTCTCGTCACAATTACTCGCTTTTATTTGCGGTGCAAACACTGGCAAGCTAAGTACATTTAGTTGGTATGTTTATGAAATTAGGTCAATGGGTTGGCATGTACCTGTGTATATTGACTTGAGGAAAGGCACCATGGGGCGAAGTTTTCTGAATTCTCACCTTTACGAGCGTCTGCCTGGGCCTCAGACTGCGGTTACAATCCTGTTTCCTTCGGGCCTCTGTGTGGAGCCTCCTTATCCACAGGGGTTAATGACCGCGTGCTCCTCATTGTGCTGATTCCATTAAGGAGGACATTTTTGTTTCCCAGGATACCTTGCTCCCGCTCGTATGCATGGCCATAAATTAGCCAGAGGGTGAGGGACAGCGGGGTGGACTCTATCTTGAGAAATCACCAGGGTTCGCAGTACCAAAGTATTCGGGCAGTTTCACATTTCATTCGCTGTTGCTTTTTATCGGAAGATATGAGCTGGGTAATTGAATTAAAATTAGTTGCTGATTGGATTTAGCAATTGTCGGTTCACGCTAATTTTGAACCGTTGAATAAACATTAGAATTACTAAAGGTTGTGCAAGGACATATTCAGTTGAAAAGCTGGCATCCATGTTGGATTGGTGACGCAGGAACAGACCCTGGTGCAGTCCCCCCCCCATTCAAATGGTGACTTTAACCTGCTGTCGCGGTTTTTGCTAAACATTAGGGAAAGAGCTGTCCGTCTGACCGCAGTGAGTACTGAACAATGAAGTAGGTTAGTGGCTGCGCTTTAAATGGGACTGTCACCCTCGTCTGGTGCTTAGTGCCCTCGTTTGAATGTCAGCTGTGTGTTGACCTTTTGGTCCTGTGCACTTGTCATTACGAGGCCCAGTCCTCTTACCTGCTGAGCCTGAGGGCGGAACTTTACCCTCTGGAGAAACTGCGCCTAAAAACAGGGTGGTAATTAAAGGGAGAGGCCAGCATACAGACGGGACCTCCCATTTCACAGAGGAGAACCCGAAGGCTTAATCGGTAACTCGCTCCTCCAGTCCGTCGTCTTTCTTGCTCTATAGTCGGACGTCTTTGACACGCTGCTCTCCAGTGAAGGGCCAGTGCTGTGCTGTAGAGTAGTGGTGGATGACATGGACGAGGTTATTTATGACCTCCGGTTCGCGGTCGTGAAATACGGAGATATCTATGGCTCTTAGGCAAGCGCATGTATGTAAGCTGGTTGTCGTGTGAACATGTTGGTCGTTTTAAAAGTCATGTTGTGTGGGCTTTTCCTCAGCTTAGTATGACAGACTTTGGTGTAATTGCGTGTGTATTATGAAGATGCCGGGATTAATTTGGCATTATCTGGATGTGCCTCGGAGGATTTGCGGTCTTGTTTAATTTAATGTGTGCGACGCGTCTTAATTTTTGTTGTTTTTCTTACAGTATTACGAGATGTCTTACGGGCTGAATATCGAGATGCACAAACAGGTAAGTGGTGGCCTTAAGGCTCCTGTGTGTGTGTGTGTGTGTGTGTGTGTGTGTGTGGCGGAAGCTTGGTGTCGCGTCTGGCCGTGTTTCGGGGGGTCACGTCAGTGAGTGAGCCAAACCACAGCCTCTGTCCGTCGGCGCGCCAGGCGAAACGAGTCGGAACCGCTGATTTCCCTGAGAGAGCTACCTCAGGGGAGGAGGGGGCGTGGCCTATCTCTGTCCCGCCTGACCGATATACACCGACAGATAGACAGACAGACACACACACACACACACACACACACACACACACGATCTGAAAACGCTGACGAGCAGGCCGCCTCGAGCTGCGGAGCTGCTTTTGATAAGATTAAAGAGGAGACTTTGGCAGCAGGGCCTTGTGACTTAAGACCTCGAGAGACGAGTCCGGAGACCTGATTAGTTCAGCCGCTTTAAGGCATGAGCATTAATCAAGACTGGGAGAGTGTCAGGGTGTGTGTGTGTGTGTGTGTGTGTGTATGTGTGTGTGTGTGTGTGTGTGTGCGTGCGTGCGTGCGCGTGCATTTCTGCCTTTTTGTGTGTGTTTACATCTTTCTGTGTGTATTTGTATCAGGGTATGTTTGTTTGTGTGTGCATATTTCTGTTTCTACATCTGGTTTTTTGTGTGTATTTCCATCCTTGTGTGTATTTTTGTCTTAACGTCTGTGTGTGTTTCTGTGTGTGTGTCTATGCATATTTCTGTGTGTGTGTGTGTGTGTGTGTGTGTGTGTGTGTGTGTGTGTGTGTGTGTGTGTGTGTGTGTGTGCGCGTGCGTGTGCGCAGGCTGATTTAGTCGCTGGGACATTAGCGCAGGCGATGGGGAGCAGTGCTGTGATCACATGATTACAGGAGATGATCTATGGCGGCCGCAGCTCAGGTGCTGCAGAGAGGGGCTTTATGAGGGACACGCCCGCTCTCGGACAAGGTTAATGACATCGCCACGGAGACGGCACAGCGGCACTATTCGTCAGTGTCGGCTCATGTGACAGAGCCAGATGCCCCTCCACTACTGGACCCTCCGTAAGGTCCGTCAGGCGCTGATCTCCAGCGGAGAGGGTGTGTGTGTGTGTGTGTGTGTGTGTGTGTGTGTGTGTGTGTGTGTGTGTGTGTGTGTGTGTGTGTGTGTGTGTGTGTGTGGGGGGGGGGGGCTGCGGAGGCCCTGGTGTAAACAGCTTAATCGACTGGCCTGTTTTAGCGCTCGGCCTCTTCATCAGGCCGCTGGAGTTGAGGCGCTTGAATAATTCAGGAGGCGGGTCCCTCCCCTCAGGGCCTCGGCGTTTGTGATGACATCAGCGCTGGAGTAAACAGACGGGCCTGCGCTCCTCCACACGATCTCCCTGTGCGGGGGGGGGCAGCCGCTGACTGGCAGGCCTGAGTGGGATTATGGGATGCGCACAAGCATGTTATTTCACTGCTTGGAGGATTTATACTTCAGCGCTGGGCTGGTGCTGCAGTCTCTGTCTGACGGCGGGATGGCGGTTCTGTGGGAGGAGCTGAAGGTGGGATGGTTTGCAGGTCAGCTGATGCGGAGGCTGCATGGGAAACGGGGGCGGGAACGGTCGGAGGTTGGCATTGTCGAGCGTTTTTAATTTCGGCGGCTCATTATCCGCCGCCGGCTGGACTCCCCCAGCGACTCGAGAGCACCGCAGCGCAGGTCAGGGGGGATCTGGGACTGGGGGAGTTTTCGGGGGCTGCACTTTGTCCTGACCCATGTGTCGGTTATGCGCCTCCCACCAGTCAGTAATGAGGTACAGCAGCTCACACTGAGAAACCTGGCTTATGGAGAGAGGGAGAGGGAGAGAGAGAGTGAGAGAGAGGGAGAGAGGGAGAGCACTTGTTCAAATGAATAATTTATACTGGATTCCAGGAATTGTTTGCCAAGGTGATGATGGTTGGCTTGTCTGGGAGCCAAAACAAACCGCTGGTGTCTGTAGGGCGAGCACAGACACACACACACACACACACGCTCACGCACACGCACACACGCACACACATATACGTGCAGTGATGCCTTCCCTCATGGCGGATACATACGCAATCACACGACCCTCCGAACGTCGTTTTCACTCGACTCTGCGGAATGTGCGAGGGGAGGATCATCGTGTTTAATGTGCGGAAGCGCCGCATGATGTTCCTGATGAGAACGTGTTTGTTGCCAAGGCACTGGGACAGCCTCGTGTCTGGCTGGGTTCACTTGGAGCCCCTCTGCGCGGAGTCCGATGTCCGATTGCTTTTGTGTAGAGACGGGGGGCAGATCGACCCCTCAACCGGCGTAAAATTTCACTGGCATCTGGACATCAGTGCAGTGTGTGTCTGGTGTCAGCGGAGAGGCTGCCTCCTGGCCGGATCTGAGCAGGTCGATGTGGAGCTGAATTCAGATGTCAATAAACGTTTGGCCTGGATTAGCTGCACATTAGCAGGGCGTAGGGAGGGCGTGTGACGCGCGACAGCAGCCGCTGATGGTGGTTTCTGCGAATGCACCATCCATTCAAGTGAAAGTCATGCGTTTTCCATTAAACACCTTTCAGAATGGGGTGCGCATGATTGTGTGTTGGTGAGCATTGTGCAAATACTTGTTAATTTTTGAAAGGGTGTCTTTTCTTCAGTTTTGCTGGAACAAATTTAAAAATGCTGAAAATTCCATTCAGGTTATTTCTGAGCAAGACTTTTTACTTAAATGTATAACATTGGTGAGGCTTATTATATTTTGCCTTTTTGATGAATGTCAGTCGCTTTATCTCTGAAGCTATCATCGTATATCAGAAAATACGGAATCTTTATGCCCCAGTCATATAAGACAGTGGCGTATAGAGTTACCCTTGTCTGTCCGTACGTGTGGGATGATGTCTGTCCGCTTCTGAAAAAATTACTAGAAAGAATTCAACAAGCTTTGGTAAATGCTGTCTCGTTAGATCGAAGATCGTTTGTCAAAATAGTAAAATTTCACTGTTTTAGGGGCTTCAGTGGTGGGGCGCCCGTGTCTGAGGGCACAGATTTTTCTGGTTAGTCTGGATGTTCTGATTCAACCCTTATTACTTGTACTTCTTGCATTTGTATCGATTTGGGTGTGTGTCTGTGTTCATGTTGATATGGGTGTGTGTCTGTGTTCGTGTTGATTTGGATGTGTCTGTTCGTGTTGATTTGCGCGTGATCTGTGTGGTTGTAGCATTTGTGCGATAGAGCGTTGGGTGCACATTCCTGCGCCTGTTTTTCACCATGTACATGTTGGTTTATTTGCGTATTGTGTGTGTGTGTGTGTGTGTGTGTGTGTGTGTGTGTGTGTGTGTGTTAAGGGGGAGGCCAGGGCTCACGGCGGGCAGACACTGGGGCTGTTGTTGTTTGCGGCGGTGAGCAGCAGATCACACCCCTACAGTCACCAGTTGTTTTCCTGCAGATTTAATCCTCATCAGCGTCTCACTCCGCTTCGCTAATGCTGATAGCAACAGGCAAATAGCTTTCAATGTGCCATTGACAGGCTGGCCTGTGAGAGCTCTTGAAGCGGTGCTAGACAGCGCAGAGTACCTGTAATTGTGTAGCGAAGCGCACCGCTCACTGCTCAAGGGTTCGGCTTTCATCCGCTTTTAAAGGGACCATGTCCCTTTTTTTTTTTTTTTTTTTTTTTTGTGCTCCTCCAGATTTCATGTTTTATCCAAGGCCCACTGCTGACGGTGTCTGTAAGGACAGTCTCTCTCTCTCCCTCTCTCCGGTTTGTGCTGTATAATTATTCGGTGTGACGTTGAGCCCCGGCAGTGAGCGGATTTTCCGTGCTGGGAGGCTCTTTTCCCTGAGATGAACTCTCACGTCCCGCTGAGCTCCGTGTTTATTCAGCCTCTGACCTTTCCCATCCCTCTGTTTCGATCTGCCTTCCCTCAGGAGGGGTGAGCCATGCATCCCGACCTTTTTGCATATTCCACCCCGTGTACCGGCCCCGCCCATCGTCGCATTCGCCGTTCGCTCCGAGCGGATCCTTCTCCCTGAGGCATTATTACATAGGAAGGCTGCATCGGAATACTTTAATACAAAAATTTTTGAAGCCCCAGCCGCTTTGTGTCCGGGTCATTTTATTGGCCTAAACCTCTGCTCCGCAAATCTGTCCTGGAGGGCGGGGCACTGCTGGTTTCCACGGTATCTGTACCTGAGACTCAGGTGTGCAGCCAGTTTGGCCAATTAAGATTGATTATTAATTTAATGACCAGGAAGGAAAGGATGTATGTAGGATTCGTGCGGCAGGTTTGTGGATCTCGGGCTTTTCTCGGGCTACTTGCTCTGAATTTACGGCAAGAGGAAACGACCAAGATCTCGTCACTGGGTACGTTTGGGATGGTGTTTTTTGGTGGTGTAGCGCTGCACTGCCTTCGGTTGCCTCCAGAGTGCTGGTGTTAGTGGGAGGAAACGCGGAGATCATCTGTCCTCGTGCAGTGTGTGATGGACGGTGTCCCCATCTTCAGGGCGGTTGGGCTGATCTGGGATCAGTGGAAAGGAGCAGAAAGCGTAGTGTCTTTCGGCGCGGAGAATGCGCCTGGCGTTTGGGCGCCGGATCACCAGCAGCCCTTTGCAGCAGAAGGAACAGGGTGTCTCCGCTCGTAAAATACGATATAAAAAAGCTCCAGATTGCGGCGGTGTTTTTGTGCCTTTAGACGAGGGATTGAACCGTGGGAGACGTGTTTTTCCAGCGCGCAGAGCGGCTGGGAGCAGCGTGTTCTTTAAAAGGGCTTTACGTCTCCCCTGGGTCTCTCTTACACCCAGCGCTGCCATTTGTTGCTCTGCTCTCCCTCTGTGGGGCCGCAGCACCAGACGGACTGATCTGGGATCAGCAGCTGAGCTGCCCCCCCCCACCATCCGCCCCTTTTATCCTCCATTAATTTGCAGAGCTGATCTGATCGACAGCCCGAAAATTCAATTTAATGACCTGCCTGCCGTGCACGTGATCTGGTTTTACAGCCCGTTACGGCCGAGCGCCGCCGCAATTTGCATAATGATCAGAGCCAGATCAGAGCGGGGGCTGGAGCGGTTGCTGTGGCAACACAGAGAGGGGCCGTGGAGCGAGCCTGTCGGTGAGGGGGAGGGGTGTGGGGCTGCGGGGGGTGGGTTTGGGGGGGCAGCTGTTGCCTGGCAGGTCTGTTTATCTGAGGGTCACTGGAACTGAAGACCCGTCCCGTCACAGCCCAGAGGGGCATGGGAGAGGAGAGGGGGAACGAACACTCCACCTCATTGCTGTTCATTTTAAACAATGTTTCTGAAACGTTACTCTTACGTTTCCATAGGCGATAATGATGAGCTCCCCTAGCGTTGCTTCAGGAACCTGACAGTAAGGTATTGCAGCAGTATTCAGCACTACAGAAATGTGACAGACGTGCTGTCCTCCGTTATACTGGGTCTGTTTGACTCCCTCTGTGTTTATCAGGCCCTCTGATTGCATCGTTTGAGCCGAGCCCCATTCAGCTCGCTATTCATGCTCTGTATCAATAATCAAATCATGTAAATAACTCAGCCTGTGCCCTGTGTAACTGACATCGGCACAGCTGCTGCGCTCCATTAGGGCTCCGGGAACCTGATGACTGGCGCCGCCCACCTGGTGGGGGAGGGGCTGCATCCAGCTGCTCCCAGTGGGCGGAGCCTGACTCTGCGAGGTCAAGAGACGGTGGGCGGGCCCAGTTTGGCAGTTAGGGAGCGGTGACCCCGCCGGGGTTAGAGGTTGCGCTGCATGCAAAACAGGCGGTTAAAAACAGCCCCCCCCCCCTCCCCCTCCTGCCGCTCCACCTCTCCCAGGGACGGTTTAATGGCTCTGAATATTTCATCTGACTGCGTCGCGGGATTTATGTCCACTGAGTCGAGCATCTCTAATTGCTCTGGCAATTAGCGGAATTTGTTTTGCTGTTGGTTTTTTTTTTTCTTTCTCCCTGCTGTTTTAAACGGAAAAAAGGTGGCGTGAAATGATGACACAATTTCTCTCTCTCTCTCTCTCCCTCTCTCTCTCCCTCCCAGACTGAGATTGCAAAACGGCTCAATGCTATCCTCGTTCAAATTCTGCCTTTCCTGTCACAAGAGGTGAGTGTAAAAACGACTTAATTTTGCTGTAAACATGTCAAGACTCTAGCCCGTATCAGGCGAGCAGGAGACGATGTGTGTGTGTGTGTGTGTGTGCGTGTGTGCGTGCGTGCGTGTGTGCGTGCGTGTTTAATTCAAGGCCTTGGCAGTAGATTTGCTTTGTGAGAGTGACGCTAATATAAAGAGTGGGAGATGGAGTGAGTGTTAGCGGAGAGGCTAAGCGTGCTAATCCCTCCCCTCTCTCTGTCTCAGCACCAACAGCAGGTTGCTCAGGCAGTGGAGCGTGCCAAACAGGTGACCATGACCGAGCTGAACGCCATCATCGGGGTACGTGGACTTCCCAATCTGCCGCTCACCGTGTGTATACCCCTCCTATTCCTTCATTTGACCTCGAGCAGGAGGCAGACCTGCAGGCAGGGGAGGGACGGCTCCACCCATACTGCCCAGGGCCCTTCCCTTAAGGGGAGGGGATAGGCTGGGCATGGACTATAGGGAGGGAGTTGGGAGGGGTGCACTGTAGGCAAATTTAGGCTCAGTTCCTGACCCATGCCGGTTTGCCCCTGCTCGTGAATGGTTCTGCATGATTTTGGTTCATTTTGACTTGCTCGTTGCATTTTGTGAAATGTGATCTCTTGTGTCATATTTTGATGATGATGATGATGAAGAATCATACGCTCGTGTGATCAGAGTGTGTTGATGTACATGTGCAGTGATGGTTTGCACAGGTCCTGCTGCAGTGCGGTTTGTGTCGACAGTCAGGCTCGTCACAGCCGGGTTCAGTGTGGTACCTCTGTCTGTCCTGAGGCTGTTTGGCTGTATTTGTGGATGTTGCATTAAATTGAACCCTTCCTCTTTGCACTGGACTTTTCCAGTTTTTCTTGGCTTCCCTCCCATGCTATTGAGAGGCAGGTTACCTGTTATAAATGGCCACTGTGAGGTAAACTGCCGGTAATTTCTTCGGGGAGATCCCGCAGTGCCCTCTAAAGCGCTTTTTCATTTGGAAGCCCCTGATCCATCGCGCTTAGAGACGTATCGCTGTAATTGGATAAGGGAGCAGCGAGTCATTTCGTCTTATAGCAGCAGACGGTGAGTCGGAGGGATTTAACGGTGTCTTGTGTGCACTCTTTCCGTGACTCTGCGCACTGTACTGGAGCGCTGTACCGCCTGCAGGCTGCTCTCTCTCCTGAGGTCAGAGGGCAAAATGGAGCTTTCACTCTGCTCTGTCTTTGCAAGCTGGGACATTAATTTCTAGCAAAAACATTTTGCAAAACCGGTGACCATAACCCATAAAGTGTTTGTTTTTCACATTTCGTTCTTGTTGATTACTCGGTCAGTTGTACAGTAAAGGTGAAAGCATTCGATTATGGTCCGTGACTCCAGATCTTTCTATTTTACTTTTAATAAAAGTTATCAAAATTGCCGGTATAGGATGGAATGTGATGGTTAAAAGCAGGATTTATCACGGGGCTGGGCAATATATCGATACGATATTGATATTGTGATTGGATATCGTGGGATTTTGGGTATCATAATATCACTTATGACATAAAATTTTTTCTTTTCTGGTTTTAAAGGCTACATAGCAATGAAAGGATGCAATTTTCTGCACTATTTACACTGATTTAGCTTTTGCCTGTACCTGCATGCTCAGGTCCATATTACTGATGACTGTTTATTAAAAACTTCTCTGAATATTTAACAAAAGCTCCAAATTGCCAAAATACTATATTGAGGTGTCTGGCCAAATATCTTCATTTGATTTTGTCCATGTTGCCTGGACCCAGTTTATCGAGAGCTCAATAAAAATATTGACTAAATTATCCTTCACAGTTCTAATTTGAGCTTCACCTGCTGCTATAGCTGATGGTGTAAAAATAATCAATATATTCATTATTATGTCATTCTTTCAGTATGTGAACAACCAGCTAATCCCTTGGTTTCTGGTACTGGTAAGGCCCGCTTCTTAACATTGATCCAATGTTTGGTTTAAGCAATAAAAAGCGCCTCTAAATCTCATTAAATGTCATTTATGGGCCATGATTTAAATGTAAGCCTATAGTGATATTTTAGTCACCACATCAGTCATGCATTTCTGTCAGTCCTGGCCTTGCTTGGTGATTGGGTGGGACTGTGCTGGAGCGACGAAGGGGCCCTGCTTTGATTGGCCTCCTTGAAGCGGTTGTTAGGGGCCCCGAGAGTCGGGTCAGGGCAGCTGCAGCCAGATATTGGGATTCAATTAAGGCGAATGAGCAGGACTGTCGCCCCATTTTCTGCTTAATTACTTCCTCCAGGGAAGCTGGATACTGCTGTTGGTCAGAGCTGTCATTAAGCAGAGGGCCATGCAGCTCCTCCTCCTACACGCACACACACACAAACACGCCCCATCCTGAGAATGAAACAAAGGTTCTGTGTGTGTGTGTGTGTGTGAGAGAGTGTGTGAGTGAGTGTGCAAGTGTGTGCATGTGTGTGCGTGAGTGAATGTGCAAGTGTGTTTGTGTGTGTGTGTGTGTGAGAGTGTGAGAGTGTGTGAGTGAGTGTGCATGTGTGTGCGTGAGTGAATGTGCAAGTGTGTGTGTGTGTGTGTGTGTGTGTGTGTGTGAGAGTGCATGAGATGGCTACGTGTGAGGGATTGATGGAAGATTCTGTGTTAATCTGAGGCCCTGTGTGTTCGAGGCCGGGAGATGTGCAGCCGGCTGTAATGAGTGACGACTGTTAATGATTGTGTGTGTGGAGTCTGTGCTCTGATGAAGCCTCGTTTGGGGGCAGCAGTGCGTTCATGCGCAGCGACTGGATCTCTGAGCCTCTCCGTGTGCCTCAGTCAGCCCTCTTCTCATAAAACACAGGCCTATCTCACACGCTTCATGGAAATGTTCTTCGGCGTGTGCGGTGTGTGCATCTCTGCTCTGTAAGGTGTTTCGGCTGCTGTGTTTTATTTGCATATTTTCCCACCTGCACATTTGAGTTCCAAACGCACATTTCCATTGGGCTGTTTTGCATGTCCCCTTTAGAGAGGCGGTTTTTCTCTGTTTGTTTTGCCTGGGATGGTGATAAACGGCCGGAGCAGCGTGTGGGCTGTGAAAGTCGGGCTCCAGGGCGGAACGTGACGAGCGGAGGCTGGTCCTCTGAAGACGCCGAGTGGTCAGGTGACAGTCAGCGCCCTTGTTTGGGCAACAGGAGGTGGTCTCTCCGGCCGCCGGTCACGCCCCCTGCATTCTCATTGGTGGCCCAAGGTGCCCTAATGTTGGGGACTTGGGACATTGGTGCCGGTTGCTATGGTTACAGACCTACGAGCAGTACCAGGAAATCACTCTATTTGCCATGTTATCCATGTCCTGCCTGTGTGGGTCCTGCTTGTCTCAGGAGTGAGGTCCTCGTCCGAGATTCAAACCTGGAGCTACTGGAAATGAGGCCCTGTGTCCCCAAGCTCACCTTCTCATGGTGCTGGCCTTTCAAGAGCTCTTTGTGCGTGTGTGTGCGTGTGTGTGCGCGCGTGTGTGTGCGCGCGTGTGTGCGCGCGCGTGTGTGTGTGTGTGTGTGTGTGTGTAAGAGGCTCTTCCACCCCCCCAGCTCCACTGCCCCCCTCTGAATTAGCCCCTCCCCCTCTGCCTCCGCACTGATTGGCTGTTACCGACACTGACCCCAGAATGACCTCATCGTTTCTCCCGTTTTTCTTCTCGATATGATTTTTGTTCATATAGACTCTTGCCACACAATCCACATACATTTGATTATAATGTGTTTGGTATTTTTCTTCTCTCTCTGCTGTTTATTGAAATTCTGGAGGTTTGTTCTTCTGTGTTGTTTATTCAGAGCATGCAGCTGCTATCTGAGGTTGAATGTTGCCTGTTGGAATTAATGTATGTTTCATCTGAAGTGACCCGGAGGCGATGGGTCCTGTGTGGCTTCTTGCCTAAAATGGTGCGTTTTTTCCTGCTTCCTGTGGGCAGGAGCTGAACTCGGTGGGCAGGGATGGGGTGGTTAGCGTAGCATGATGGCAGCTTTAATAATTGAGAGAGGTTGCAGATGGTGATAAATTGCGGAGTTCTTTATTGGTGGCTTTGAGTGTTATTTAACCTTCCTTTCAACCACTCGCTTGTACACTGAGTGCCTTTTAACTTTCCTCTCTTCCTCAGACTCTACAATATTGATGTGAGCACAGGACCGCTTGAATGGCCTTGCTTTTGTGTGTGTGTGGCAGCTTTTTGGGTGTTGAAAGTGTGGTTTTGTTATGATGACTCATTCAGGGTGAGTTTAGCCCAGCGAGCGCAGGGGGGCGGGGGTGGGGGGGCCGGGGCCCCAGCAGTCCTGTGCTTTATCTGGGAGCCTGTAATGGGGGTGACGGCTCAGGTCGCTCAAGTGCAGCTGCTGCTGTATCCTCACACATGCAGTGAGCTCCGGTGCCACTGGGGGGCGCTGTGCAGCTCCGAGCCCCCCCTCCTCCTCCTGGGCTGAGCTCCAGGGGTCCTGCTGCAGCCTTGGCTCCTCTCGGCGAGCCGTCAGTGTCGCGCTTCTGGCTACAGATGTGTTTGGAGAGGAGAATTCCTCCTGTGGCTTTTTTTAACAGTGTCATGTATCGTTATGCAGGAGTGCGAGTCGCGTGGGTCATTAGTTCAGGAGTTTTTTCCGAGGAGCTAAAAGAGCGCCGAGTCTTGGCCGCGCGGAGGGCTCCCCGTGACCCGGCCGGTTATAGACGTGTGAAGGTGCTAATGCAACGCTAATGCTAGCCCCTGCAGGGATGGGTGGCGGGAGGCTGCTAATGCTGCTATCGTGCTAACGGCGCTCGCGCTCTGTCTCCCGCAGCAGCAGCAGCTGCAGGCACAGCACATGTCTCACGCCGCACACGGCCCCCCCGTGCAGCTGCCCCCCCACCCCTCCGGCCTGCAGCCGCCCGGCGTGCCCCCTGTGCCCGGATCCGGCCCAGGCCTGCTGGCGCTGGGCGCTCTGGGCAGCCAGGCACACCTGCCCGTCAAAGACGAGAAGAACCACCATGATCTGGAGCACCGAGGTGAGGGGCTGACCGCACGCCGCCTCCCGGCCAATCGGCTCACCCTGATCCTCGCAGGGGGGCGGGGTCTGGGGGTTGGGCATTTTATTAGGAGCCGATGTCTTGCTTGAAATCAGATGAAGATTTTAATTTTATTTAGTAGGAAATACTGTACAGACTTAAATAGGCTTTCTACACCCTTTATTTTCTAATTTTTCATATTAATTTTTTGATACATTCATTGATTTATCTCCGTGATTTTGCTATGAAATGGCCTGTGGTTCCAACATAGCAGTTAATATGAAATATGAAACGCCTCCTTACTTCCTTTATGAGTATAATGTGCAAATGCATGGTGCCATCGGCGGGTTTCGCTGTGCGTACTAACTTAACTTCTGTCTTTCTCTTTCCTGGCCAATCATCCTTCCACTCCCCGCTGGCGATTCCTTTGATAAAAGAGCGAGAGTCGAGCACGGTGAGTAGACCTTCCCTCTGAGCTCTCTGATTGGCTGTCATGGTTCTGGTCCCAGCTTGTGCTTGAGATTTTGGGGGGGTTAAGCGCTTTAAGATGAAGGAAAAACGGGACTGAAGGCTGTAAAATGAGCCTTTACCCTCTAAACCAGGTGGAAAACGAGAGGAGTCGCTGAGTGTGGATCAGCATTTCTGTAATATCATCACAATTAAAAATGACTGACTCTACATCTTAAAGGATTTATCCCTCCCTCTTTTCGCTCTCTCTGCTCTCTCTCCTGTTAATATTTATGAACACAAATGCAGAATTGTTGTCTTTGTCGTCCCCACGGTCTTGTAAGCAGTTTATTGTGGTGCCTTAACTCTTCCTGATGGATTCTGATGGGCCTGAAAGCTCGTGTTTTGTCTTGAATGGGTCGTGTGAATGAGGGCAGTCGGCTCTGAAGAAAAGCTGGCCCCGCCCTGATTAGTGGTGCAGCCCCGCCCCCCCAATACCCCCTCCCTAACCCGCCCCCCCCCGCCTCCTGGCGGGTCACCGGACAGCACCCGCGGCCACTTTGGTTATTGAGTCACGTTAAACTCGCCTTTTAGGGTCAGGCCTTCCAGCCGTGCGGCTTCGCCCCGCGATCCGTCTCTCTGGAGGGGGGTGGGGGTGGGGGTGTGAATTCCTGCCCACAATGGGCTGCATTCATGTCGGTGTGAGCGCGCCGGCGACGGGCTGCAAGAGTCAGGAAGACTCCGGCTCCTTTGTGTCCCGTCCAAGAGCGCAGCGACCGCTTCCGGCAGCCCAGCGCCCCCCCCCCCCCGTGTGTGCGGTGCTCCCAGTGCCGGCCCGGCAGAGCGTGCCCAAACCCTGCCAGTGCCACCAGCTCAGCGCAAGAGGCTGGCATGGTGCCCCAGCCAGGACACACTGAGCGCGCCCAATACTAGCGCATTGGAGTGTTTGATTCTGAAGGCGACGGCTCGCTCGCTCGCTCGCTCGCTCGATCAGCCTCACCGACCTGAGAGACTGTAGCCCTGCCAAGGCTGCTCGTTTTTACCGAACGCCCTCCGATCTCATCAGCTGTGCACTTGTGTCACTCCCTTCAGTTAGTTATTATCGCCCTGTTGGACAGTAGCGGGGACATTATGGAGAACGCTCTCCCGTTCTCCTGTCTGTGTCTGTGCGGGATTCTCATAACCGCTCCTGAGATAATGAATGAAGCACGATTCTTCTGATATTTCATGGGATTAGTCATGCCGGCGGTGAGGTCACGCTGCACATCGATTCTGGTCAGGAGCAGCAAATTAAAAATATTAATAATGTGTGATTTTTAGCGTAAACTTACAGATTTTTATTTTGTGTAGCTCTTAATGACTCTGCTGGTCACAAGTGTGGATGGATCCATTTTATACTGGTGAGATGATTCCGGATGGGGAAATCGCACCATCCATCCATTGTGATTAAGATTGGCTGGTTATTTGTGTGAATAATTAAAGATTTACTATGTTAACGTGGGAGTTTTGTCAGGAGTCTGAAGTAATAGTGCTGTTGGCTCCGCATGACAGAGACTGTAGTTCTTATGAAACGGGACGTCTGTCGCCAAAGAGGAATTTGGTCTCCGCACGAGATGAGGGGCACAGCTGAGGTCACGGGCGGCCAAGTTTGGAAGTTTACTTGAAAGTTTTCGGTGTTCTATTAAACTTCCACCCTTCAAATTTTATCTTTTTAAATGTTTATTTTGTCCCTTTTGCCAAACATACCGGTTCTAAGGGGTTGGCTGTGTGGTGACGGCAGTGTCGAACTGGGCGTGGCTCGTTATCAGGGAAATGGGCGGTGGGCGGGGATGGTGAGGGAGGGTTTGCAGGCAACAAACCTTCCACTAGTGCTGATTGGCATTAACGTCCTGGAGTTCCCATCATGCCCTCTGTTTCTCTCCCTCCCTGCCGCCCACCCCCCACCCCCAGGGCACTTCTCTAACCTCCTGATTATAGGCACACATTTACTGAGGCTTTGCGGCTCAGAGTCCCAACTCAGAACTCAGGGAACATACCTGGTAAATCAGAACCACACTGAACTAACCACAGCCCGCCGGGGCATGGTGCTGTGGACTGAGTTGTTCCATTAAGTTGGCATATTTTACCACTGTAGAACATGAGAATAAAAGGCTGCATGTGGAGTTAATGGGATGAACTGAATGCACCATGAACATGTTATTCGTTCACCGCACACCTCTCGCCCAACGACTCCCTCTGTGCAGTGCTGCGTGTGTTTGGCTCACAGCGGGTGGATGCTATTTCTGTGTCCTGTGTGTGTGATGTTGTAGAATAATTGTGTGCTGTGTGTGTGATGTTGTAGGATAATTCTGTGTCCTGTGTGTGTGATGTTGTAGAATAATTGTGTGCTGTGTGTGATGTTGTAGAATAATTCTGTGTCCTGTGTGTGTGATGTTGTAGAATGATTCTGTCCTGTGTGTGTGATGTTGTAGAATGATTCTGTGTCCTGTGTGTGTGATGTTGTAGAATGATTATGTGTCCTGTGTGTGTGATGTTGTAGAATAATTGTGTGCTGCGTGTGTGATGTTGTAGGATAATTCTGTGTCCTGTGTGTGTGAAGTTGTGGAATAATTCTGTCCTGTGTGTGTGATGTTGTAGAATGATTCTGTGTCCTGTGTGTGTGATGTTGTAGAATGATTCTGTGTCCTGTGTGTGTGATGTTGTAGAATGATTCTGTGTCCTGTGTGTGTGATGTTGTAGAATGATTCTGTGTCCGGTCGTCCCTTGAGAATCAGCTGGCTCTATGTCCACTTTTCGCAGAAATGGAGTTATGCATACCAGGACATTCTAAAATCAGTTAGGTTTATGTCACTTAGTGCTTAGCTCCAACCTGAAGTCTACACCATATTAACACGTAGAAACATTTAGTTCTATATCCTGAGTGGGGCTCGTTTCAAATCAGGTGGTTCTATGTCTAAGGAACCAATCTGGGTCCGTGCCTGGATCATGTGACATTCACTCAAAATGGCCAAGGAGCACATGTAAAGCACAAAATGAGAACTCCTCAGAAAAAAACGTTCAATTTTGATCCCTTCTGAAAGACTAATGGATTATTTTGATGGGTAAGTTGTTCACCAACAATGTATACACACTATAAATCTTAATTTTGTCGTGTTAGGACTGGTGTGGAAAAGTCACATTCGTCAATATGCATGGACATAGAACTACTTAATTCTCAAACGATCAACTCTAGGCCTAGTCTGCTAATGTACAGTGCACTTAATATACAATTTGTCAGCGACATCGGGGCAACCCAGGGATATCGGGGGAGACCCTCCTACCCCCTCCCCCGCCCGCTCGCCTGCCCCACCCGAAGCCCCACCCCACCCACCATTTAGGCCCTAGCTAGGCCTACCCCAATATTGTAGTGGATTTTACAGAACATAGGCCTATGCTATTTTCACAGAAAATCAAATTTTATCCGGGGGGGGGAGATACCCGACCGCCCCACCTAATTTTCTCCAAACATAATTATGTATATGTATGGGGAAAATTGGGTAACATTACCACTGGTTTATTATTGTATCTATGTAAAACCTTTACCTTGTCCTAGTAATTTAATTTAAGTTCCCCCTTTTGTTCACAGATCAAGTTATTTTATATGTGAGTGTATGAAGCATTTTGATGCCAAATTTTGCATTTCGTATATAAACGTAATTTTTCTAATTTTTATTTTTCATGCTATTGATTCTGGTCAGTGGGCAATGCTGTCCGGTGTCACAGGTTCAAATGAGAAGGCAGCTCATTCATCAATCTGTTAATTTGATGCAATACTTTTATCTATGAGTGTATGAAGCATTTTCAATACTCATTAATCCTCAGTCTTATAAACGTCGTTCATGGTGTCCCTGTACATTTTTTGTGAAATAAGTATAAAATGCAGGTAACCATTCATTGACTAAAACGTTCTTAGTTTGTTCATAACTTTTTTTAAAACAACTCTGATGGACATAGAACTTCCTGATTTCGATCATACGTAAAAACCAGTAAAGGCACCAGGTCCTATAATTTGGACATAGAACTCGTTGACCAAGGGCAACTTACGTTCCTCGGAATCAGAAGGTTCTATGTCCATTTTTGTCTGCTTATATCTCTAAACCTATGGAGATTTTGAACATGTTTGCAGTATGTTTAGGGTACCTTCCACAGTCAACAATATTCCACACAAAATAAATTTTGATAACTCTCTAAACATCAGAGATAAGACAGTTGAAATTTTCAAACTCCATTTTCTCAAAATGAGGAAAAGTGGACATAGAACCAGCTGATTCTCAAGGGACGCTGTGTGTGTGATGTTGCAGAATAATTGTGTGCTGTGTGTGTGATGTTGCAGAATAATTCTGTGTGCTGTGTGTGTGATCTTGTAGAATAATTCTGTGTCCTGTGTGTGTGATGTTGTAGAATAATTCTGTGTCCTGTGTGTGTGTTGTTGTAGGATAATTCTGTGTCCTGTGTGTGTGATGTTGTAGGATAATTATGTGTCCTGTGTGTGTGATGTTGTAGGATAATTCTGTGTGCTGTGTGTGTGATGTTGTAGGATAATTCTGTGTCCTGTGTGTGTGATGTTGTAGAATAATTCTGTGTGCTGTGTGTGTGATGTTGTAGGATAATTCTGTGTCCTGTGTGCGTGATGTTGTAGAATAATTGTGTGCTGTGTGTGTGATGTTGTAAAATAATTTTGTGTCCTGTGTGTGTGATGTTGTAGAATAATTCTGTGTCCTGTTTGTGTTGTTGTAGGATAATTCTGTGTCCTGTGTGTGTGATGTTGTAGGATAATTCTGTGTCCTGTGTGTGTGATGTTGTAGAATAATTCTGTGTCCTGTGTGTGTGTTGTTGTTGTAGGATAATTCTGTGTCCTGTGTGTGTGATGTTGTAGAATAATTCTGTGTGCTGTGTGTGTGATGTTGTAGGATAATTCTGTGTCCTGTGTGTGTGATGTTGTAGAATAATTGTGTGCTGTGTGTGTGATGTTGTAAAATAATTCTGTGTCCTGTGTGTGTGATGTTGTAGAATAATTCTGTGTCCTGTGTGTGTGTTGTTGTAGGATAATTCTGTGTCCTGTGTGTGTGATGTTGTAGAATAATTCTGTGTGCTGTGTGTGTGATGTTGTAGGATAATTCTGTGTCCTGTGTGTGTGATGTTGTAGAATAATTGTGTGCTGTGTGTGTGATGTTGTAAAATAATTCTGTGTCCTGTGTGTGTGATGTTGTAGAATAATTCTGTGTCCTGTGTGTGTGTTGTTGTAGGATAATTCTGTGTCCTGTATGTGTGATGTTGTAGGATAATTCTATGTCCTGTGTGTGTGATGTTGTAGAATAATTCTGTGTCCTGTGTGTGTTGTTGTAGGATAATTCTGTGTCCTGTATGTGTGATGTTGTAGAATAATTCTGTGTCCTGTGTGTGTGTTGTTGTAGGATAATTCTGTGTCCTGTGTGTGTGATGTTGTAGGATAATTATGTGTCCTGTGTGTGTGATGTTGTAGGATAATTCTGTGTCCTGTGTGTGTGATGTTGTAGAATAATTCTGTGTCCTGTGTGTGTGATGTTGTAGGATAATTATGTGTCCTGTGTGTGTGATGTTGTAGGATAATTCTGTGTCCTGTGTGTGTGATGTTGTAGGATAATTCTGTGTCCTGTGTGTGTGATGTTGTAGGATAATTCTGTGTCCTGTGTGTGTGATGTTGTAGGATAACTCTGTGTCCTGTATGTGTGATGTTGTAGGATAATTCTGTGTCCTCTGTGTGTGATGTTGTAGAATAACTCGGTGTCGCCGCCGGACAGCTTGCGTACGAGCAGCGAGAAGCACCGCGGCTCCTCCGACTACAGCCTGGACTCCAAGAAGCGCAAACTGGAGGAGAAGGACAGCATGAGCCGATATGTGAGTTACTGCCGCCCAACTACTAATGTAAACCCGCTAACACAGCGATATTCAGCACCTCCGCTAAACCGGCTAATGCTGCAATATTCAGCCCTTCGGATAAACCTGCTAACACTGTGATATTCAGCACCTCCGCTAAACCCGCTAACACTGCGATATTCAGCACCTCCGCTAAACCCGCTAACACTGTGATATTCAGCACCTCCGCTAAACCAGCTAACGCTGCAATATTCAGCCCTTCGGATAAACCCGCTAACACTGCGATATTCAGCACCTCCGCTAAACCTGCTAAAACTGTGATATTCAGCACCTCCGCTAAACCCGCTAACACTGTGATATTCAGCACCTCCGCTAAACCTGCTAACACTGCAATATTCAGCCCCTCGGATAAACCTGCTCGCACTGCGATATTCAATCTCTCCGCTAAACCTGCTTACACTGAGATATTCAGCTCCTCGGATAAACCCGCTCGCACTGCGATATTCGCCCTCTCCGCTAAACCTGCTTACACTGCAATATTCAGCCCCTCGGATAAACCCGCTCGCACTGCGATATTCACCCTCTCCGCTAAACCTGCTTACACTGCAATATTCAGCCCCTCGGATAAACCCGCTCGCACTGCGATATTCAATCTCTCCGCTAAACCTGCTTACACTGCGATATTCAGCCTCTCCGCTAAACCCGCTTACACTGCGATATTCAGCTCCTCGGATAAGCGCGCTCGCACTGCGATATTCAGTCTCTCCGCTAAACCCGCTCGCACTGTGATATTCAGCCTCTCCGCTAAACTCGCTAACACTGTGATATTCAGCCCCTCGGATAAACCCGCTCGCACTGCGATATTCAATCTCTCCGCTAAACCCGCTTACACTGCGATATTCAGCTACTTGGATAAACCCGCTAACACTGTGATATTCAGCCCCTCCACTAAACCTGTTCGAACTGCGATATTCAGCCTCTTTGCTAAACCCGCTAACACTGCGATGTTCAGCCCCTCGGATAAACCTGCTAACACTGCGATGTTCAGCCCCTCGGATAAACCCGCTCGCACTGCGATATTCAGCCTCTCCGCTAAACCCGCTTACACTGCGATATTCAGCCTCTTTGCTAAACCTGCTAACACTGCGATGTTCAGCCCCTTGGATAAACCCGCTCACACTGCCATATTCAGCCTCTCCGCTAAACCCGCTCGCACTGCGATATTCAGCCTCTCCGCTAAACCTGCTAACACTGCGATGTTCAGCCCCTTGGATAAACCCGCTCACACTGCCATATTCAGCCTCTCCGCTAAACCCGCTCGCACTGCGATATTCAGCCTCTCCGCTAAACCCGCTAACACTGCGATGTTCAGCCCTTGGATAAACCCGCTCACACTGCCATATTCAGCCTCTCCGCTAAACCCGCTCGCACTGCGATATTCAGCCTCTCCGCTAAACCCGCTAACACTGCGATATTCAGCTCCTCGGATAAACCCGCTCACACTGCGATATTCAGCCCCTATGATAAACCTGCTTACACTGCAATATTCAGCTCCTCGGATAAACCCGCTCACACTGCGATATTCAGCCCCTATGATAAACCTGCTCACACTGCGATATTCAGCTCCTCCGCTAAACCCACTCACACTGCGATGTTCAGCCCCTCGGATAAACCCGCTCACACTGCCATATTCAGCCTCTCCGCTAAATTTGATCACATTGTGGTCCTTCAGCTCCACAGTAACACTCCGCTTCATCTCCACAGGACAGTGATGGAGATAAGAGTGATGACCTGGTGGTGGACGTGTCTAATGAGGTGAGGCATTTGTAATGGCTGTATTAATGAAGAGCGGCCCGACTCCTCCATGGTTCTGCAGTATTATGTCTGTGACATTTTCCTTGTTCACATGGGCTCTGTGGGTGGGCTTGATTGCCCTGTGACATCGAGCCCTCAGCTTCATTCCTTCTGTGGCTAAACATGAGCTGCAGTCGGCGGAGACTCATTGGATGAGTTTGCCCTGGAGAGTGATGGAGATGGGGACTGCATTAAGATGGAGATTTTGTGCACGTGTGTGCTTGTGTGTGCGCGTTGGCTCATGTGTGCTTGTGTGTGCATGTGCATGTGTGTGCTTGCGTGTGCTTGATGATGCACCTGAGTGAATCCTCATTCTTGTCCTCTTGTTCAGGATCCTGCCACCCCGCGTGTTAGCCCCGCCCACTCACCTCCTGAGAATGGGCTGGATAAGCCCCGCCCAGTGAAGAAGGACACGCCCAACAGCCCCGCCTCCGTGGCGTCCTCAGGCAGCACCCCCTCCTCCAAGACCAAGGATCACGTCCATGTACGTGTGCGTGTGTGTGTGTGTGTGTGCGTGCGCGCATGCGTGCGTACGTGTGTGTGTGTGTGTGTGTGAGAGAGATTGTGGGGGTGGGGGGGTTGCATTAAAAGCAGCCACTGACCTGCTCCCTCAATCTTTTTATTTATGGCTTAGAAATAAATGTCAGTTGGTTTGCGGGACGCTGCTGTAAGTAAATGGGTGAGTCAGGGATACTGCTGTTGGATCCTATAGGCAGTTCAGTCACATTCTCCCGCCTCGTATATCACTGCTTTACTGGGGGGTCTGTGGGTCTGGGGACAGATTAAAGTGAAGCGGGGGGTGTCCGTGACGGGTGTGAGTGTTACTGCGGGGTCACGGCTCCGCTGCAGTAATGAGCTGTCAGTTAGATTGGATTACGCTGAGCTCACGCTCAAATCATCACTCCGGATTTTGGCTTTTCCTGTTATTTCCTGTTTTTTTTGACCTCACCCCCCCCCCCCATCCTTTCCCCGGTCCTCCTGCAGAACGATAAATCCACCACCCCAGGACTGAAGTCCAACACCCCCACCCCGCGCAACGATGCCCCCACCCCCGGCACCAGCACCACCCCGGGCCTGCGGCCCATCCTGGGCAAACCTCCGGGCATGGAGGCGCTGGGTATGTAAACACACGCAAACACACACACACACACTCTCAAACACACACACACACACTCTCAAACACACACACACACACACACACACACACACACACACACACACACTCTCAAACACACACACACACAGGATGGTTCCTGACAGTGGCTCTGTACCCACCCCCCACTTTACAGCCCCCGCCCTGCGGACCCCCCTGTCCATCGCGGGCTCATATGCCGCCCCCTTCGCCATGATGGGACACCCTGAGATGAACGGCTCTCTGACCAGCCCGGGGGTTTACGCCGGTCTGCACATCTCCCCTCAGATGAGCGCTGCCGCTGCCGCTGCCTACGGGAGGTCCCCTATGGTGAGCTAACTCTCTCATATACAAACAATGAACAATCATGTACAATATATACAGCATAAATTGGGTATGTGAGATATAATGAAAAGAGATATATATATATATATATATATATATATATACAGTTATATATATATATATATATATATATACAGTTCATATGAAATAAAATCAACATATTATAGTAATAATGGTCATGTGTGTGAAATCTGACTACATATGTAGTCTGGGAGTTCAGATTCAACATTCGTGTTTTTCTCTAATGTCATGGCAGAGTGTTACATATTGTGCAGCTAAATGTGTAAACGGTGGATCTTCTCCTAAACAGAGTTTCAGCAGTTCAGCAGGTGTTTTTTTTCTCTCTCTCTCTCCCTTCTCTCTCTGTTTCACTGATTCATCCCTTCATCCTGTCCTGGTCTCTCACTGCCCCTCCCTCTCATTCTGACCATCTTCCTGTTTCGCCCCTCTCTGCCACACTCTCTCTCTCCCCCTCTCTGCCACACTCTCTCTCCCTCTCTGCCATACTCTCTCCCCTCTGCCACACTCTCTCTCCCTCTCTGCCCACACTCTCTCCTCCCCTCTCTGCCACTCTCTCTCTCCCTCTCTGCCACACTCTCTCTCTCCCCTCTCTGCCATACTCTCTCTCCCTCTCTGCCACACTCTCTCTCTCCCTCTCTGCCACACTCTCTCTCTCCCTCTCTGCCATACTCTCTCTCCCTCTCTGCCACACTCTCTCTCCTTCTCTGCCACACTCTCTCTCTCCTCCCCTCTCTGCCACACTCTCTCTCTCTCCTCCCCTCTCTGCCACTCTCTCTCTCCCCCTCTCTGCCACACTCTCTCTCCCCCCCTCTCTGCCACACTCTCTCTCCCCCTCTTTGCCACTCTCTCTCTCCCCCTCTCTGCCATACTCTCTCTCCTCTCTGCCACACTCTCTCTCTCCCCCTCTCTGCCACTCTCTCTCTCCCCTCTCTGCCACACTCTCTCTCCCCCCTCTTTGCCACACTCTCTCTCTCCCTCTCTGCCACATTCTCTCTCTCCCTCTCTGCCACACTCTCTCCTCCCCTCTCTGCCACCTCTCTCTCTCTCCCTCTCTGCCACACTCTCTCTCTCCCTCTCTGCCACACTCTCTCTTCCCCTCTTTGCCACACTTCTCTCTCCCCCCTCTCCCACACTCTCTCTCTCCCTCTCTCCCACACTCTCTCTCCCTCTCTGCCACTCTGCCACACCCTCTCCCCACTCTGCTCTCTCTCTCCCCCTCTCTGCCACACTCTCTCTCTCTCCCCTGTCTCTCTCTCTCTCTCTCTCTCTCTCTCTCTCTCTCTCTCTCTCCCTCCGCCCTTCTCTCTCTGTGTTAAATGAGCTGTTCTTCTGCTCAGTTCTCCGTGTTAATTTGTGGCTTTGGCGGCAGAGCCTTTCCGCGCAGTTGAGATTGTTACAGTGAAGTGTGAACCTAAGAAATCAGAACAAATGATGCTATTAAGGAGAAATAAAGTGCATGGCGGGAAGCGGACCTGTGAGCGCGCTCGCCGTTTACACGGGAGTGCAGTCTAACGGCACCCCGAGGATCAGCGCGCGTCACACTGATGATTACAGGTGCTGTCGTTCCGATTGTGATGGCGTCTAATTTTTGTTCATAATTGATGTTTGTCACGGCTGCGCGGCAGCTGTGCGGGAGATTGTGTTACGGTGCGTCAGATAAAGGCTCAGTGCCTCACTGCACGGTTAGAGGATCCTTCCGTTCGGCACCTGGTCAGACCGCGGCACAGTCCGGGGCGGCGGGAGCTGAAGCATGTTGAGTGTGTGAGCGAGTGTTTGCTGTGCGGACTCATGTGCTCGTCTGTTTCAGGCGGGGTTCGATCCGCACCCGCACATGAGGGCGCCAGGCCTCCCCGCCAGCCTCACCTCCATCTCTGGAGGAAAACCGTAAGTCCTGCCGACCCCACAACTTCACAAGACCATGTTTTTGCCAAATTTCTTACAGTTCTGCAAAAATATGTCTCGTTCCATCGACCCTCATATCTTACACTTTAAAAACATTTTTGAATGGAAACACCGACGAAGATGGTTTAGAGTGTGGAATGGTGTGTTACGTCACGCCCGTTTCTCGTGGTTAAGGAAGCGCAGTTGTGACGTTTGATGGGGATCCGTACTGTTGTGATAATGTGCAAATTTGCCCACGACTATTTTTGGCTTGCTGTGATTGGTTAACCTCGGTTGGCCCCTCCCCACAGGGCATACTCCTTTCACGTGAGCGCTGATGGCCAGATGCAGCCAGTGCCCTTCCCTCCTGATGCCCTGATTGGCCCAGGGATCCCGCGCCATGCTCGACAGATCAACACACTGAGCCACGGGGAGGTGGTGTGTGCCGTCACCATCAGCAACCCCACCCGCCACGTCTACACCGGCGGCAAGGGCTGCGTCAAGATCTGGGACATCAGCCAGCCGGGCAGCAAGAGCCCCGTCTCCCAGCTCGACTGCCTGGTAGGGATCTCAGACCGCTGTACGACCTTGGCGCAAACTCGCCTGACCGTGTGAGCTTGTGTGGCAGTAACACACTCCTGTGACTATATTAGCCTGCATGAATGTAAAATGCTTCATACCGCTACCTAATTTTAAAACTGCCTGCGACCTGCTGCGTCAGTGTGATACCAACTCTTGACCCTTCTGAAGGTACATTTCAGCACAACTGATTTTCAGGCATTAAATAGTATTGTGAATTTCAGTCGTCTCTCTCTGATGATGGATGTAGGATTTTCCTGAGTTTCTGAGGGTTTTAATCCAGATAAAACTCTGCTGTAAATCCCGATGCGCTTGATCTTTCATATGGTTGGTGCAGCACAGCCTCGAGAGCGACGAGCTCTTCCTGCAGTCCTCTGTACGTTTATCGGGGCGTGAGAGAGCGAGGGTCCCTCCCGCTGCACAGAAGTGCTGCCCCCTCTCCCCCTGCTGTGTGCGGAGCGTTTGATTTCTGACGGTCATTCCCTCCCAGAACAGGGATAACTACATCCGCTCCTGCAAGCTGCTGCCGGACGGCCGCACTCTCATCGTGGGGGGCGAGGCCAGCACCCTCACCATCTGGGACCTGGCCTCCCAGACGCCCCGAATCAAGGCGGAGCTCACCTCCTCCGCCCCCGCCTGCTACGCCCTCGCCATCAGCCCCGACGCCAAGGTCTGCTTCTCCTGCTGCAGCGACGGCAACATCGCCGTCTGGGACCTGCACAACCAGACGCTGGTCAGGTGGGTGGGGCCGCGCCGAGGAGGAGAGGGGGCTCGGCTCGGGTGTGTGAGTGAGCTTCTGTTAATCCTCCTTCTCTCGATGGCCTTGCAGGCAGTTTCAGGGGCACACGGACGGCGCCAGCTGTATCGATATCTCCCACGACGGAACCAAGCTGTGGACCGGCGGCCTGGACAACACTGTGCGCTCGTGGGACCTGAGGGAAGGCCGGCAGCTACAGCAGCATGACTTCACCTCCCAGGTGCGCCCAAACTCGCTCAAACTGGCCCACACCTGCCCTGTCCTGCCCATTCTGCCCCGTCCTGGCCTGTCCTTCCCCTCCCCAAACGAGCCCAGCTCACTTTCGCCCAGGGCTGCCCTCCCGTGCTCGTGCATGTCGACCGCCATGTCGGTTTTAAGTTCAACCAAATGACACTGCATTCAAGTATTATAAATCTTCATGACCCTGTGTGTCCTATCAGATCTGAAATGTGACGGACAACAGACCTACAGGAACAGCACTGGGCACCATAATCCAGACACTACAGTCTTACCCTCGTCCTGTTGTCTCTGTGTCGGCATAATCTCACGCTCAAGGAAACGTGATCTGCCTTTGTTCAAGTGACAGGAAGCACAATCGCCTGCGTTCAAATTACAATCGCTGTACCGCACGCCGCTGACTGTACAACAAACACGTTCTGCGGCTCTCGGCCCAGAATGACCTTGGTTGCGTCCTGATGTACGGCGATAATGTCCTGCTCCTACATTGTTGCAGCAGCGTGTCCTCGCAGTGCATGGCCATGTGTTGCAGACCCTGCTGCAGTCGGGTAACGCTGTGTGCTCCCTGCAGATATTCTCTCTGGGATACTGTCCTACGGGCGAGTGGCTCGCTGTGGGGATGGAGAGCAGCAACGTGGAGGTTCTGCACCACACCAAACCCGACAAGTACCAGCTGCACCTGCATGAGAGCTGTGTGCTGTCCCTCAAATTTGCCTACTGCGGTGAGTCACTGTCCCGTCCTCGTGCCGGGATGGTTACTGTCCTTTTGGATTTTTTTGTCTGTTCTGTGGTTGGTTGATCTTACCTTGTGCGTAGTCATGAAGACCTTAAGCATTTCATGTGTTCTAATTCACCAGAAAACCCCATTAAAGTGCTTGAATCCCAAACATATAATAGTCTCTGGTATCGCATCAGCCATTGAACAGAACGGTTACAGTGTAAAATGGCGGATGTTTATCAGCCTGTTTGAAGGACATAGATCATGGTAAATGGACCATCAAACCCACAATTTGGAGATGAACTTATTGTAATAAGTTATTGTAATTTAGCAGTTGTGGCAACTATTAGCTTTCGGTCCCAAGTAACCCTTTACCTGCTGGCTGTATTCTCCAAGGAAAGCTTTAGGTCTGCTCTTACTGGGGTCTGAAGCTTTAGCTCTGCTCTTACTGCAGTCTGAAGCATTAGCTCTGCTCTTACTGCAGTCTGAAGCTTTAGCTCTGCTCTTACTGCAGTCTGAAGCTTTAGGTCTGCTCTTATTGGGGTCTGAAGCTTTAGGTCTGCTCACACAGGGATCTGAAGCGTTAGGTCTGCTCTTACTTGGGGTCTGAAGCTTTAGGCCTGCTCTTACTGGGGTCTGAAGCGTTAGATCTGCTCTTACTGGGGTCTGAAGCTTTAGCTCTGCTCTTACTGGGGTCTGAAGCTTTAGGTCTGCTCTTACTGGGGTCTCAAGCTTTAGGTCTGCTCTTACTGGGGTCTGAAGCTTTAGCTCTGCTCTTACTGCAGTCTGAAGCTTTAGGTCTGCTCTTATTGGGGTCTGAAGCTTTAGGTCTGCTCATACAGGGATCTGAAGCGTTAGGTCTGCTCTTACCGGGGTCTGAAGCGTTAGGTCTGCTCTTACTGCAGTCTGAAGCTTTAGGTCTGCTCTTACTGGGGTCTGAAGCTTTAGGTCTGCTCTTACTGGGGTCTGAAGCTTTATGTCTGCTCTTACTGGGGTCTGAAGCGTTAGGTCTGCTCTTACCGGGGTCTGAAGCGTTAGGTCTGCTCTTACTGGGGTCTGAAGCGTTAGGTCTGCCCTTACTGATCATGTCGTGCTCCTCTGTGCAGGTAAATGGTTCGTGAGCACTGGAAAGGACAATCTGCTGAATGCCTGGAGGACCCCCTATGGTGCCAGCATTTTCCAGGTATGGGAATGAGCCGGGATCACCTGCTCGCTAATGCTAAAGTGGGTGGGCTGTGTTCGGTCCTTGCAGGGGGTGGGGGTGGGGGTTTACTGGGTGATGCGCGGTTGCTAGGCAGTGCGCAGTGACAGTAGACCTGCCTGTGGCGCAGTGGCTCTTGAATAAATGAGTGCACTTGAGCCACCAGGAGGAGACGGCTGATGCTACAGAAACCTGAATCATCCAGTCCTGCTGATCAGCCTTGCTGTCTGTCCTGTGCCTCCGCTCACCCCTCAGCACTGTTCGCTTCCCTCGCTGCCCCGTCCAAAGTCTGGCTCGCCCACGAAATCCATAGCTAATGCCTCCCCACTCACTCTGCGAAACAGAACTAATCCCATTATTAAAAATCTTACCCCATTCACCTGCGAGAATTAATAACCTTCCCTCCCTTTTCAACCCACAGAACTGCTCATAATCCCACCCTCTCCTCCCCAAAAGTGCCCTGTACATCACTGACGCATCACTGCTCTCTCGCCTTCTCGGGTGGCGTGTGATTGGCTGCTGAGTCTGAAGCCTCAGATCTCACTGGTGTTTGCTTCTCTCTGCTTTCTCCGCAGTCGAAGGAGTCCTCTTCTGTCCTGAGCTGCGACATCTCTGCAGACGACAAGTACATCGTCACGGGCTCCGGAGACAAGAAGGCCACTGTGTATGAAGTCATCTACTAGAGTCGCTGACTGCCGTTAAGATAAAAGCACGCCTGGGTCGGGGGTCGCCAACGAAGACAACTCCTTTCCTCCTCATAATCATCCTCTGCGACTGACCCTGCCCTCAGACTCCCAGGATTCAGACTGCACACTGCAAATGGGGCGGAGACTTGCCCAGCCCCACCTTCATCACTGCAGACACCCTGCCTCCCACCTCGATTGTAACACTTCCTGACTAAGCGCAGTTATTACGGCACCGAGTTAATATCCTCTTGGCCTTTTGTGTTTGTTTTTTTCCTGGGATCATGTTTTGATTTTGTTTTTTTTTGTGTTTTTACACAGTGAGAGCGTTCCGTAACTGAACATGAAGCGGCGCTTCATTTTTAAACCAGGCTCTCTGGCCGGAAGTCTTGTGTAAAGTGTAAATACCGGAGTAATAAAGTCATTTTATAAATATATATTTTTTTCGTGTCCTGGTACACTCGTGATTGTTTTTTTTTTTTTTTTTTCCTTACGCTGCCTTTTGCTTTGTATCTCTTGGGATGTAAAGTAGCGTAGGGCTTTTTTTAAGGAAAAGGATCGTTTATTTCTGCTTTTTACAATTTCCAGGGTAAATTTGCCCAAAATTGAAAATGTTTTTCCAAGGAGAAGTATTTTTGAGCCAGCAGTGGAGCTTTTTGGACTTTCTCTGTTTCTGGAATGTGCTATGGCTGTTGGTCCTGGAGGGTGTGACCCGGCCATGTTGGCGATTGGGGGTGTGGTTCGCCGGAGCGGATTGGTGCCACGCTGTTGCAATGCAGTGACATTTTGTACTTTGGGTAAAGTAGCTGTACCATGTATGTGTCTCCTGCCCGTGTCCAGTTTTCTGTGCTAATTTGGATGTCCCAGGCCCATCGTGTATGATATTGTCCCATAAAGGGCTCCTCTGCCCCCTGTGACCCTCTGGAGCATAAAACTGTGACTCATGTTTGACCCTTGGACCATCTGGATTCCGTTCCGTGGTGGATGTTCCAGTTTCCTTGTGCCGGCTCTTTGAGTCTATTGTGCTCCCGTTCGTGCTTCAGGTCGCACCTGTCCCAACTCTGGAATCTTCGTGCAGCAAGACTTGTCATTCCTCTCTTGGTGTCATGGACTGTTCCAGTAGTAGCCGGATCTTCAGCGAGCGTGACGGGGGAATCGATAGACGAGGATGTTTTCTTACCTTCTGCCTGCTGGGCCTGCGGCTGTCTGTGGCGACTATCAGTGCCTGATAACTGGAGGCTTGTGCTTTTGGGGAGAGTCAAGCAGGTGTAACATAAAGGACACAGTGGAATCGACAGCCGCACCTGAAGTGAAGGTCATTTTGACTGTGAGATCTGGACTAAGACTGTCGCTCTGGAGATGTAGTGGGGAGTCTTCTGTCCTGTTTGCATCACCAGGTCTCTGCAGCAATGCCCCCCGACACCCCCCAACCCAGTTACCTTCACACACCCCCCCCCTTTCTCTCAGCTTATCGGGTGCAACAGACTTGCTTTCTTAAACTCACACCAAAGTATGTAGCAAACTGTCATCACTGAAGATATGTACAGTTGTTAATAATTCAATAAACTGTTTTTGTAAAAAAAAAAAAAAAAAAGAATAATGAATGTTCAATGACTTCTTTTTGCTTAAAATAGAATGATTGTATTCATTTTAAGAAGGAGGGATTTTGGTTTTCAAGAGACCTAGCATCACACTGCAACCGTATGGCCATTAGCCTGTATTGTGGACTTGTGAATAAGGGCTGTAACTTTGGGCACAAGTTTGAGTGATACTCTTCTGTTGAAGTGTGTTGACTTTTTGAGGCACTTGTAACTTTAGCCATGTAACTTAAATGTGATTGGCGGTAAACGATTGGACATGCTGTGCAGTTAAAGCAGGTTTGGTTGGGGCGCTCCGATGACAGAGAAGCTCTCCATTTTAAGAGAGAGGTCAGAGGTCACTTGAGGGGTGTGGCATGAGAGTGCTGACAGAGGGAGAACTTGGCTTAGCAAACCGATTTTGGAGCAGGGAGGCCTTTTGGCTCTTGGATTATAAGATGAACTGCGAACTGTCATTGCGGCACCCTGATGTTACGACTTCCTCAGTCTTGAAGCTGTACAATAAACTGCTGCTGTCGCTATGGCTAATTGCTGCCGTTACCATGGCTAACTGCTGCAATCGTGGTGGCTAATGGCTGCCATCAGCTGCTCTGTTACCAGCGAGCTTCAACAGGCTCTCTTTATTTTGACCTGAATACAGATCGATTGTGAGTATTGTGCGATTTTCTCGCCCCAGTTGGTGGTATTCTGCCATAGATGCACCAATTATTTCTTGCTGAGCTTGAGTTTCTGGGCTGCCGATGTCCACTCGTGCTCATGGAGCCTGGTGATGGTGTGCGAGTGTGTGCAAGTGTGTGTGTGTGTGTGTGTGTGAGAGAGTCTGTGTGTGCAAGTGTGTGTCTTTGTGAGAGCCTTTAGTCTGTCACTCGCTGCGATCCCCATGTGAGGCTGTGCGGAGTGGGGCGCGTTGGGGGGGGATGTCGGCAGGCCTGGAGACCTTGAGCTTCATTCTGCATCTCTGGCTCTTTCACACTTTCAGCTGTCCAGCGGTAGACCGCCAGTGGCCTTTAGCGCGCGCTTCCTCTTTGGTGGGGCACAGTGGCGTGCTGGTGCAGGGGTGATGGAGGTGGCCACGGTGACTGGTTTTGGCCTTTGGGGTGGTGGGGGGAGGCAGAGCAATGCATGCTGGGAGCCCTGATATGGGTGACTACATAGGCAGCTGCACACTGGACGGTAAATGCTCCGGTTTGAGATTAAGTGCAGTGGTTAATGGATGTAAATGCTCTTAGATCTGATTTTCAGGCTTCACAGAGCTTATAGACCTCACTGGGGACCATTAAAATGCTGGAGGTCTTGGGTAAAGCTTAGCCAGCTCTTTCAAGGCTAGCAGCGTGGGCTGCGGAGGTCCTGGTGTCATTCTCTAGAGATGGAGAACAGAACTGATGACTCACATGGTGCTGTTTGGCTGGGCTAAGTTAAAACCAGTCTATCATGCGATCTGATTGGTGCAACTGGTGTGGTATTGCTCCAGCGTAACCCTTGAGAATGTAGATTGTTTGGAATATGTTTCCCCCCCAAACAACCACAAGAAAGTTGGTAGTCTTGAACTGACTTGTTCCAACATGTTGTCACATAAGCACTCAGTTGTTACGCAAAGATTTAAGTTTAAGCTTAGAACATCCTGATAACACATCAGCGATTATTATTTTTAATCGGTGAAATGCACAATCAGGGAATTATTTTGCCTATTGGGCTACATACCTGACAACTCTTTTGTGTCCCTAAGTGGGTTTTCCAGTGTTGTGCTGATTTGGATGTACTGGAAGTGTTGGGTAATGACGACCTGATCCTCTTGGTCCATTCTGCACTGCATACTTCAGAACCTCAAACATTCATTCTAGCTTTTAACCCTTAGAGCGCTGAAATAAATTTAAAAAAATATATAAATTTGATTAATTATCTTGTGCTGTTGAAAAGCTATCATGTGGCAACTTGTTTAAAAGAGCTCCCCCGAGGGAGCTCTTTTAAACAAGTCACAACATGATATGTTTTCAACAGCTTTGATTTTGGTATCTCACGTAATTGAGTAACAATAGCTGCATTTAGCGCTCTAAGGGTTAAGGAATCAAATCAGAAATATGGTTGAAGATGGAGAAATTTCTGAACTGATCACATTTGCTGACGTTACAGTAAAACCGGTAATTGAATAGAGTCCTTGAAATACTGAAAACTCTCCAAGCGGCCCCCACTCTTCATAACGCAGCTCTGCCGATGGAAAGCCGCGGGGAAAGTTCTTGGCTCAAATGGCAAAAAGAAGAAAGAAGCAAACAGTGGTCCATTGTGTGCTGGAGTGGTCTTATTTTATCGGCTAATTTAAAATATGACGCAAGGCTTTGCCCTGCTCTTGGCAGGCTGCTGTAGGAGCTGTGGAGAGCCCTTGAGTGTTGGGCGATGGAGGCTGTCCGCGCCCACTCCATTTTCGGGAGGCTGTTCTCACTGAAGCACCGGGCCTTTCTTGCCGAGCTGTTAGGCCACTTGCTCTTCAGCAGAATTGGTGCTGGAGGTAATGGGTCGAGCCAGAGGCTTTCAGCACTGAGATGGCTGCCTCTCTCCAGCATCCCCGTCAATTTGGTCTCTGCCAGAGACCTCTCTCTCGCTCCTGCTCTCTCTCTCATTCTCTCTCTCTCCCTCTCGCTCTCGCTCTCTCTGCCTCCCTTTGTGAGGCTGAAGTGTGCAGTTCCTGGGTGCATTAGCACAGGAAGCGGAGCGCTGGGCCCTGGCGGTGGGATCAGGGGAGATAAAACGCTGCAGCTCCTGAGAGGGTATTGTGAGGGAGCCGGAGGTTTTGATACCATCCGCTGACCTGCCCTGCTAAAGAGGCCTTTCATCAGCTCCACACGCAAGTGCCCACTTCACACTGGTCCGATGTGGAGGGGGGTGCGGGTGCGGTGGGGATGGGGTGGGGGGGTGGAGGGGTCTGAAGTGGGCTCTCAGGTTCTTTGTGCTCCCGCTCTCTCAGAACCGCTCAGGAATCTGGGCTCGTCTCCAAACCGACCCCCCCCCACCCCAGCCTTATCCCGCCGGGTGAAAGACTGAGCGAGAACAAAGAGGTCGGAATTTGAGTCTGAGACCCGTAGCACCCTGGTGTGGTGTCAGGAGCGGAGGGGGTGCCAGGTCCTCTGGAAAAGTGGCAGTAGCCAATCGGACTCCCTGGAGGACTCTGCGCTACCCTGTCTTTTCTTTTGGGGGGGGCACTGCTTTGCCACCCTTTCCCTACTGACACGGATGAGGTCACACTGCTTGGCTGCCAGTGCCCATCTCGCCCAGCGCTGCCCGGCGTAATCCATTAATCGCCCTTGTGTTTCTAGTCCTGCCGCTAAGCTGCTGGTGATGGGACCCCACTCTGCTCGCTTTGTGATTACAGCACTGGATCTGGGTAAGTAAAGCCTGTGCTGTCGGGCGGTCCGATGGCACTAATCCTCAGCGCATTCCAGCGGGACGGCACTCCAGGAAGACCACCGGCGATCTCCGCCCACTGCTGTGATGTCAGCCGATAAAATCGCATCGTCAAGGAGCTGATAAGCAGCGACCAGACTCTGCGTTTGCTCCTCTCAGTGGAACGTCATCATTCTGCTCTCCTGACTGAGAACGCTGCTCCCTATCGCTATAGTAACATACCAGCATATCGGTAAGTGGAGCCCAGCTGGAGCAGCGAGTGATTCTGCCCCCCCGATTCAGGATTTGTTCCATACACATCCCCTGCACCTCTGCTCTGGGACTCGACCCGTCCCTCCTAACTGGACTCGTTTGGGATCTTAAGAATGTGGCGCCTGGAGGGTAAAGGGCTTTGGATCGGTTGATGCTGACGCAGTGGGCAGAAATCTCGGGGTCACAGAAAGGTCTCATCAGGTCAGATCTATCGCCCGTGTCGGATCACTGATGCCAGGAAATCAACATTCCAGAGCAATCTGGTCCCACTTAACATGTGTCCTGTGCGGCGCGGACGACTCACAGCAGAGTGTAATATGTCTAATGAACAGTCTCATCTCCTCGGATGCATTTGACCCTTCCTTGACCTCTTAATATGCCAATGCTCCGAGAGCCGAGGATTTACTCCAGGGAGACCTAACCTATAGAGACGGTTTATCTTTACATGCTGTTCTAACAGAGTTTTAGCGCATTCGGTTCAATCGAAAGGCAACTTTCCTGAGATAACGGATGTAATTGGGTGAGGGCGGGGGCGGCGGTGGGGGTTGGGAGGCAGAAATCGCTTTCCCTGAGGACGAATCAATCAACACTTTGATGTCATCAGAACAAATAACAAGGTTTTTGCACAAAACACTTGTCTGGAGTATAAATAATGTATTTCTGCCTATGAATTTAGATTTAATTTGTCGGGTATGTGTAAAAGCTCAAGCTCCAAAAAGCTGTGCTCTTTTTATATGAATTTATTTATGCATAATCAAAAATGACTCATTGTCTGACTTTGATTTGAAATGCATGCTTTTAAGGGTCACAAGGAACACAACATGAAAATTCCTCTATCAGTACTTGATAATCTGAGTCAGCAATGTATTTCCAACCACAGGTTTAAGACCACTTAGTGGTAGTATAGTTGCACGGGTAGTGGCAAAGAATTGTTTGAACGATGAAATTACGTCTAATTTTTGCTTTGGGAATGGACACTGCTGTGGGTTTGGTAAAGTGAAGGATTGAAAATTCACCAGTGGCGGTTTGCATCACTGAACGTCGTTATAGTCAGGGCGCAGTGACGCATCTCTATACTTCTTGGCGATGACTCAGTTTCTGCAAAGACACTTAGAGGTAGGTTGCGGCCGCGTTCCCCGTCTCGCACATTGTTGAGGCGGTCGGCAGGTACGAGGGAGGGGGAGGTTTTGTGGCACGAAAGTAGGCGAAGTATTGCAGATAGTGCAGGACGCTCTTGGTAACAGCAGAAACTGCGGTTATTTGATGCGAAGTCAGTCGCTCCGCTATTAGCGTGGTCGCGCTCGGGTCTTCGGTGCACGTGCTCCAGCTCATGCAGTGCACGCAGTATCTGCAGGTCTCTCGACCGAAATGGGAGGACGTTTCTGAGTTGCACCACACCGTTTCCACTGCGGTCTCTTGTCTTCAGACAGAAACACAGAAGCTTATGTAACCGTTCCCATGGATACAAAATGACACACTGGCTACAAAAAGAATTATTTTTTATAGAGGCCTTGAAAGACCTGAAATCATTAACTTCTAAAAGCACCCCCACCATCAGTAATTTGCCATCCTGATTTCCGTGAGTCACTGTAGTAATCATGTGCCCTTAGCCGTGATAGTGAGCAACAGAATCACTATAACAGCCTACTGGGGAGTAAGGACTTTTAATCTGGCAACAGAAATGTGAAAAGCAAAGCAAAACCTTTCCATTCTTTTTTTCATTCTGCATTCTTCATTTTTCGATACTGCCATCCAAGGAAAAATACCGACAAACAGGCTGACCTCTGCCATAAACCATAACCACTTCCTCAGCTTGGAAATCAGGCTGTTGCACTTTCAAATGAAGTGGAACTGTCAAACGGTCGAGTGGAGATGTTTCCAGGAACATATATTATGCATGACTTAATGTGCTGTATGGCTGAAATATTAGTTTAGGTGATACTGTTGGGGATATTCGACCCTTGTCTTTTTTTAAATGGATAACGGCCTTTTGCCATGGATCCTGCGCAGGTCTTTATAAATGGATCAATTGTTGCAGACCTTGGAAATGACTCAGAATTTGCTCAAAGAATCAAATGAATTGCTAGGGCATAACCGGCCTGCTGTGATTTCAGATCAGGCAAAGAAACAACTTGGAAAGAGTTGTGCTACAGAGGAAAGGGTCTGTCTTTAGAGGAGTCTGTCTTTAGAGGGGTCTGTCTTTAGCGGAGTGTCTTTACAGGAGTCTGTCCTTAGAGGAGTGTCTTTAGAGGTGTCTGTCTTTCGAGGGGTCTGTCTTTACAGGAGTCTCTTTAGAGGGGTTTGTCTTTAGGGATGTCTGTCTTTAGAGGGGTTTGTCTTTCCAGGTGTCTGTCTTTAGAGGGGTCTTTCTTTACAGGAGTCTGTCTTTAGGGGTGTCTGTCTTTAGAGGAGTCTGTCTTTAGAGGGGTTTGTCTTTCCAGGTGTCTGTCTTTAGAGGAGTCTGACTTTAGAGGGGTCTGTCTTCAGAGATGTCTGTCTTTAGAGGAGTCTGTCTTTTGTGGCGTCTGTCTTTAGAGGTGTCTGTCTTTAGTGGAGTTTGTCTTTCCAGGTGTCTGTCTTTAGAGGAGTCTGACTTTAGAGGGGTCTGTCTTCAGAGACGTCTGTCTTTCGAGGAGTCTGTCTTTAGAGGTGTCTGTCTTTTGAGGAGTTGTTCCAGCTCCTTAGTTTTCTTCAGTTTCAGACCTACCAACCCCGCAAGCCTCTAGTTTGGTACAGAAAATCTTACTCATATTTTGAGTATGTAACATTTGAATATCAGTTTTTTCAATGTATCTTGAAGTATCTTAGTTTGTGTTCAAGAACTCCATTGCTGTCAATTACCAGTATCGATTGTGACATCAGCATTTGAATTTTCAGGTCAGAACATTCTAATCACATATTGCCGCTAGCATGTACTTGCTGCATAATGTCAAACAGCTCAATATTCATGTTGAAAAATGTAATTTCCTAAGATTTTCAACCTGGGTGTGACGAAAGCGGGCCGGAGGGGGAATTGGTATTATGTATGAGTAATGACTGCACTATGACTGCATTGGTTGTGCAACTGTGAATCAGTGTTACTGAAAAATTCAAATCAAAGATTTTCTCCACCATCTTCATTTGTTCATTAAGTCATAATCAAAATGGAAGAGATTTCTATGCATCCATCTCCAAGACCCCCGTAGCGCGAGAGACTTTCACGCTTCTGCATGTCTGTCGTCAGTTGGTTGTTTAAAAAAAAAAACATTTTTTTTTTTTTAAGTGTCCCGTTAAGCAAATAGGAAGGACAAATGGGTCATTATGGGCTCAGAGAGACGAGATCAGATGTGGAGTACCCCTAATTTAACGTAATTATGAACTTCTCTTTTCCACTTCAATCAAACTGAGAAGCGCTGGAGAAGCTCTTGGCACTAATTAGAATCTCAAATAAGTGATCATGGTCTCGCTAACACTTTGTCTCAGGCCCTTCCTTCCTGATAGGCAGGATTGGTATTCTTAACGATGCCTGTGCAACGCTGCTAACGTGTCATTAACCTAATCTATTCCCCACAAGGATGAGTAATTCCATTTTTTTTATGCCTCTCTCCCTACAGCTCTGCAGGTTACTCTTAACCAGACTTATTAACTTCATAATTATGCCTTCCATCTTGCTTTGAAATATTATGCAATTCTACCTTTTTATATATTATATTATATTATATTATACTACCTGTAATATAATATTTATGGATGCATTTTAATATTCATAGGTTGCTCACTGGGCTGAATATGAATTGTAAGAAGCAGCAGTTCTCTCCATGCCAGCGGTTCTCTGTTTGGTCGTATTGTTTCATCGAGGGATTATGGAAGATGAGGCAGTTATAAAATTAGAAGGCGTTTTCATAAAAGGATGATTACAATAATGTTCATATTAATAGCTGTATTAAAATGGCTGTTTAGCAGTGGGAGGCGGGTCCCTGGAGTTACTCACGGTTCTCTGGCCTGATTGGCCCCTGTGGAGTCTGTGGGGGAGGATCCGGTGCTCTTCCAATATACCACTCTGAGGCCCTGTCCAAACGCACGCTTGTGTTTCTGAAAATGTAGAATTTTCTGTGCGTTTTGGCCTTTCGTCCATAGAGAAACTGAATTTTCGACAGTGAAAACGTAGCCCATATGTAGTTATTGGCCTGTGACGCCAGACTGTGCGCCGCTCATCTCCTGTGTTTACATGCTGTACTATCTCACGCAGTGGTAGACATGGATAAAATATCGCTGATTTTAACCCTCCTGACAGGATTCTTTGCGTGTTACTCAGAAATGCACAGTTACTGTACTGTTACATGGAGGAACGGAGGCGTGAGGATGTGCAGCAGTTCTCACTTCTCTTAATGCGACTCCCATGAAACAACAGAGCCCCTATTTTTAACCTCACCCTCTGACACCAGGTCAGGTAATCCAAGTTACCGGTTATAGTTTTTTTTTTTTTTTTTTTTTTTCAAAGGCTGTACATGCGACCACGATAACAGCTCATTGAATTAGCCAGTTTTATTTGCAAAAACGGCTTCAAAATGCAGTTTTCACTTAATAACTAAGTTCGAAACCTGGCGCATCGTCTTTGTCACACCGTAAAACCGGTGTATGCAGAAAACAGACTCATTATTCGCAGTGGTTTTGTTGGAGATGTGTGAAATTATGCAAATCGCCAACTCAGTAATAATATGTAGATTAGTTTAGCATGTTCTTGACAGCACTTTGCAGTTATTGTGTTTTGGTGTGGACACAGATCTTTTTATTGCAGAACGAAGGGCAAAACCGCCCCCATGTTTGAAAATACAGCAGCCCCTCTGTCCTCCACTACTCCCCCTCCCCTCCTCTCCTCTCCTCTCCTCATGCTCCTTCCTTTCTCCAGATATCATCCACTTCCAATTACTGGCCTCCTTCATCTCCTCCTTCCTATCGCTGACTGCTCCCCCCCCCCCTCCCGGCCTCTTTTGTGTTGGACTATGGGAACGTCCCTGCGAACCCCAATCCCTCGCCCCCCTCCCTCCTTCACCGCTTGATTCACATGCACCAATCAGAGCCCTCCATTTTCCATCCCCCCACTCAGCCTGCTCCTTGATTACTTCCTGGCATGTGGTGATGATCAGTTAGACAGATAAGGAGCTCCTCACCAGTACAGTGAATTGGAAGCAGAAGAGAATTAGCATCCACTTACCAGCAGCGTCTTGTTCTGGCTGTATGTGTTGAGAGGCTGTGGGTTGACGGGTTGAGCGTGGAGAGGTTGTGGGTCGAACTGGGGTGTCTGTTCTAGAAAAAAATTATTTTGTGCTTTGATCCGTCATTTGGTCTGATTTTTGGACCAGAATGCATTTGATCCATCCTGTGGCCTTGTGCTGGAACAGGCAAGTTTGTTAAGTCAGTGTATCGCCTTGCTTTTGTCTGTGTCTATCTGTGATCTACTGTGCAGTCTCGCATTGGGATTGGTCTATCTGTTTGCCACTTTGTGGACTTGTTGAAGCCATCTGTTCTGGGAGAGATTACTCTGCACCCTTTTTGCGGATATGGGTCAGTCTCTGTGGCTGCTGTGACCTGGAAATACAAACATGGGAACGAAGTCCTGTGACTCATGTTAGCTTCCAGTGCTAACGCTGCTAACCCTGAGCACATCCAGAGCAGCTGGCTCTCTGCCCTGGGGATAGAGCGGCAGGGAGAGGGGAGAGGGAGAGACGGAGGTGGGAAATTGGGGAGATGCTGGGCGGATGGTGTCAAATTATTCCTTTGTGTTGACGCAGCTTGTGTGTTTGAAGGTCACGGCGGTAAAGGCAATATGCTACTCGAATATACCAGGCAAATCCAGGATACCGCAATTTGTATGTCTCAATATTACAGGCAAATAGGCGGCAGGGAAGTTCTCCAGTCTGACCCCCTGAGCTAATGCTGAGGCCTCATGATTTGCCTTCATTTTTGCATCTCTGAAGTCATTTATTTTTTTGTTTTGCCTGTTTGATATGTGACATTCAACAAACTGAGTATGTTCTAGCGGGCTCTTGCATATCATGGAGACATTTTCAATTGTCCGTGAAGGACGATATTTGGATTGGACGGTTTCCCAAAAGAAGCTGGCTGCACTCTCAATGACAAATATGACTCATAATTCATCTTGGACTGCACTGCTTGAGTGCAAAGTGAAATTATGAGTGCAAAATTGGTGATTGAAAAGCATTCTGATGTAGCCCAGGCCCAACAAAAATGCAGTGATCTTAATACAATTAAGCAAGCAAATTCTATACCAGTGACCTCGGCCTGCATGGCCACACTCATACGCATGTAAGCGCATAGAAACAGGAAAGAACGCGGTCAATGCACGTTATCATTAGCACAGGGGAACAGGATACGGCTGCATGATCAAACCCTCTGTTTGGGGTGTGATCTTTAGAGAAGAGAGCAACCATGTGGCCGTGTCTCCTGCAGTGAAGTTAGGGGACGTGTGCACACGCTGGAGGCTGCACAGAGCCTCGTACTCGCTGCAGTGGCCGCCTGTCTGTCTCCACAAAAGCTCGGTTTGTCGGACAAGAAGGGTAGTGATGGTTGTTGTTAAACACTGCCAAGATAAACACTTAACGTCATCACTTTCTTTTACCATTCTTTTTTACTTTTTTTTTGGTGACGAAGCAGGTAGATGGTCAATAAAAATGATTATTCAAAATAAAGCTCAAAACTTTATGCGGTGGTTAGCTGGATACAAGGCTCAGCAGTCGTATAATGTGTTGTTTGCTGTGCTCCCGCGGAGCAAAGATAGATGGCCAATTTACTGACCCTCACCATGCCTGGAAACCTGGCCTGCAGTGAGCCGGTGGGTGGTGCAGTGGTCATGCTAGCTAGCATGCTTCGCTGAGCGTAAACCAACGGCAAATTAATGCCTGAGTGCCGTTCCCGGCCTCATATAAACTGGTGTGCGCTCCAGTTTAAGAGCCCTGAGTCGAGCACATGAGGATGGATAACGATACAGATAAGCAGGAACAAATAAAGGGATTTAAGTTAAAGACCGACGCTAAATAAAGTTAAGACGACAGATTACATTCAAAGTCAATGCAGAGATGCGAATACACGCGAAACGCGTGTATTCGCGTCTTTGCGTTGACTTTGAATGTAATCTGTCGTGTGAAAAATTTGTTTCGCGTCCGGTGTAAAAGAGGCTTTACTGTAATACTTTAATGGCAGATCAAATGGTGACATTCCTGATTAGAGGAGAGAAGGGGGGATCCATAATGTTAATGACCAGCTCGGGGACTGCTTTTCAAAAACCTTACATTTTAACCCTATAAAACCTATGGACTCTCATATGGGTCCCTCAAATGCAGCTGCTGTATTCAAACCTACGGATCTTCAGGTTTATTTTAAATTCTAGTGCAGATACCAAGGTTTCCAGCCATCCCAAATATACCCTGCTGAATTACAGGATGTATAAAATTTAGATATTTTCTATTTGATGGAATGCTGTAGCCATAAAAAACATGGTGTCCTGGGTTTGAATATTTCACTAAATATTAGTGTGATGTAGCTTCAGCGAAGCGCTACAATCAGCAGATATGGAATATGTATGGCACATTGTCCCACAAAATGGGAAAAAAAGCTTTTTTTTAAATTCTTTGAACCTAATTAAGGGAAAACTTAAGCAAAACATTAGAGTCTAAAGGGTTAATGGCCAAGAGTTCGACTGCCCAATCTGCCAGACCGCAAAGCCTCTCGGGATTTAGGAGTCTGGAGCTGAATCTGGTGGCCCTGTGGTGTTTGGGTGGGAACCGCAGGAGCTGTGGCAGCGGGGTGATGCAGCTGTGCTGTGAGGTCTCTCTGAGCCCCGTGTCATTTCCTGTTTTAAACTGAAGATTGGCAGCTGTACCTTTGGAGACTCCCTGCACTTTCTGATCTCAGAAAAATCACTACTGTGACTGTGGGAGTTTCTGTGCGATAGTTTGAACCCTCTGACAACATAAAAACTGCACAATTTTCATAAAAATGCTTATAATTATTACGCAAATGAGTTGATTGCCGCTACTTGATATCTTTCCCATGTGCTGCATGTATCCAGGTGTGTGACCCAGGCTGCCATTTTCAGCGGTGACTGATGTGACTCCGGTCTGACAGGAAGTGCTGTCTGGCCAGACAGGAAGTGGTAGCTGCCGCAGTCCCCCAGCACGGGTGCGTGATTGAGTGCTGTGATGTCCCTTCAGGGGTGACTCAGGCCTTTGTATTCTACAGCAGTTTACCGTTTTGTCACAGTAAAGCTCAGCCGTATCAAATCTGCCCCAGACTCTAATTAATCCCCACAGCAGAGAGCCTGTGACATCAGCGTGGTTAATTAGCCGGCAGGGCGTCCCTGGCGATACAGTGCAGGTACTGGGTGTGACCTCTGGGCTGTGTGTGCTCTGCTCACGATCCCGTCAGTGATGGTGAACCTGCATGCACACTAACCTGCACACACACACACACACACACACGCGCGCACACACACACACGCTCGCTCGCAGACCCACACTCTGATATGCGCACAAAAACACACAGCTGGGAACCCAGCAAGATTGGCCCTGCTTGTATCGTCTGAATGATGCTATTGTGAATGGGCTGCCTGTTACAAAGCTGTCTTTCTCTGTCTGAAAAGTGGGGATAACGGGGGGGGGTAGATGTCTTTGGCTGCCTTTCCTGTTCCCTTCCTTTCTTTTTGGTCCAAAGCGGCATGGATGTTCGCCCGGAGGCTGAAACAACCTGTGTCACGCAGCTTGGCTCGTTCATTGGATACCAGCGACAGCCTGCCAGGTGTAGTGTGTGCTTCTATTGCATGGGAGCTTTATAGGTGTGACCCCTAATGGGCGGGGCCCTGTTTGGCTTTATCTTAATGGGCGGGCCCATTGTGGGTGTGGCTCACAGGCAGTGCTTATATAGGGCCTGTGCAGGAGCGGGTCTGCAGGCACTGGGGGGAGGGGTTTGGGAGCGCTGCTCGTAGCCAAACGTCTGCAGGTGCACAGATCCGAGCTCTTATCCCCCCCAGTGCACAGCACTGACGGGGAACAGATTGCTCTCTGATCCAAGCGTGTGAAGCCTCTGCCATCGCAGACCAGCAGGCAGCGCTCGATCTGGATTAACCATCTCTGGCCTTTTTACAGCTCTTTAAATTTTGGCTCCTGACCCTCGTCGCGTGTGCAGCCGCTGTGCGGTTTCCTTCAGTGGAGGCTGAAGGTCAAGTGGGCAATGATTCACTCGGCCTCGATTCTCAGTCTCCAGTCCAGCGCCTGGAAATTCTCCATCATTCTTTAAAAACTTTATTCAACAGATAAATGGAAGTCTTTGAGTGTTGAAGCAGCGTCTGGTTTGATGACGGTGCCGTCTTTGTCATCTGTGACAAAAGGGACAAAAGGCAATTATTAATGCTCACAAAGACCAAAACACGGCCTGCTAATTCTCGAGAAAATGTTTCATGGTAAAGTTAGAAAAAAGCAGACGCACTCTCTTTGCTAATTCTCTTTAAACTTTGAGCCATTCCCAGATCAAGACTGACATAAATATACATCTGTAGAGACAGACAGACAGACAACAAAACATTGTGCATGTTTTTCAATGTTTATTACATAAATTTTAGTCCATAAATAGATTTTGTGGGTGTGGGTGTGGGGGTGTGGGGGGGGTGGAGGTGACGGGGGAGGCGGGTGGGGGGCAACAGCGGGGGGTGAGCAATCTCTCAGATGGATCTCTTTCAGAAATATATTATGACATAATCATGTTTCCTCACAAAAGCCCAGGGGAGGGCTGCCAGTCAGACAGGGGCGTCTCGCCCGCCTGCCTCGGAACAAAAACAGCAATTCTGTATTAATGGAACCCAGAAGAACCCTGTAACCTTAGACATTGCGCTTTCCGCTCTCAGCCAGGAGATTAAAGCGCAGGAAACATTACGGGAGGCTTGGTAATTGCCCTTGTGTCTGCCGCAGACAAAAGCCAACGCTTCAACAATTCCCCCCGGTAAATCATCGAGAGCCCGTCAAAGATTCTTCAAGGCTGCGGCAAATTGTATGGCCCAGTCTAACAAAGTACCAATCTCTGGATATTATAAGCTTCCTATACAAACCTATTCACGATGACAGTTTTCTCTCCTGTATAATGAAGCCGCTGCCACAAAATGGCTTTTTTTTTTTTTTTTTTTTGCAGGCGCACTTAAGAGAAATGCTGCCTTGGTTCCCAGTCGCTTTTCTTTGTCCCTATTTGTGTTTGGATGTATCCGCGCATTGTGATTATGATTATTATCCATGCCAAAGGAGGCCTTTTTTGCGTTCTGCACCACACTGACCCCCCCTCTCGCGAGGCCTCTCGGCGCTGAAGAGCTCTTGATCCTCTGCCCGTTAGTTTGTGTCCCACAAAGTTTGCAAGCAGTTAATGAACTGCTTTCCACGAGCTCTGAGGACCGTCTCAAAATTAATAGAGGCTTTTTGTCAGGCCTGTCTCCCTTCCCTCCCTCTCTCTCTCTCTCTCTCTCTCTCTCTCTCCTCCATCTGTCTCCCCCACCACCTTCCTCTCTTCCTCTCTCATTTGTTCTTGCTCTCCCTCTCTCCCTCTCCGTGGTGAGTGAGCTGCCGTAACTGCTTGGCGCTTGAATGTGTGTCAGGTGCTGGGTGCGGGGGTAGCGTTGCAGATCTGCGCCTCCTGCATTGTTGGCTTAGCCGTGTTTAGGAATCAGCCGTTTAATGAGAACAAAGAAAATTAATTGGTGGTTTAGGCCTAATGAGACGGCTGTGGAAATTAACAGGCCTCGTCAACAGAAACAAACAAAATCCTTCAGTGAATTGTTGCGCAGAATTACTCTGACTAAGCTTTTGCCGCCGTGATAAATAACGGGTCAGGAGAGACCATCTGTGCTCTTTTAAACCACCGAAGGAAACGGAGGAAGGGAAGGGAGTCCTGGCTGGAAGGAGATGGCAGGAGAGAGAGAGAGAGAGAGAGAGGAAGAAAAGGGAGAAATAAAACCCAAATTCACTCTCTTTATTCATCGACCCTTGGCGTGACACCACCATCTAACTACTGCCACAAAGAAAATAAAAAGCACTCTCGTTTGCATGTGAAAGGGCTGCGGATCAGGACCAAGCATTCAGAAGCCAAAGAGCCCTTTTTTCAAGGGGTATTTAGCCCCTATTCAGGCTGCAACAAAGGCCAGGCATTCAGGCGGCCTGCAGCGGTCCGGCCAGCCAAGGTCCGCCGGGCCGACACAGGCTGCGTTTGTTCCCTCTGTTTACTTTGGCCCTCCTCTGTTCCCGCCAGAGATTTGTGTTCCTCCGATGGCTCTGTAATTCCGCCCGTCCCGAGTACGGAGGAGAAGGACACGGAGAGAGAGAGGGGGGGAAATGGGGGTCTATAATAAAGAAAGCAGGAGGGAGGAGGGGAAAAGTCGGTGTGTGATCTTTATTAATCGCGGCTGAAGGAACAATTGCTCCGGATGGAGCGCTGGCTTTGCTCTTTGCGAGGGGCTAACACGGCGATGTCGGCCCCCCCCCTCAGGGGTCTGCCCATCCCGGCCTGCCAATCTGAGCCCCTCCTCTCGGGTGTAGGAGCACAGCGAGGGAGAGTCTTGTTTGCTTCTCTCAGCTCTGGCTATATAAACAGCCCTCTATCTGTTTGAGGAGGGGAATGCAGCATCTCGGTCAGATTGGGGGGAGACTGCAGTGGTGTTGGGGGGAGGGGGGGCTCTTTAGCTGTCTTAGTTAGATAAGGAGACGTTTGATGAAGTAGAGAGGGACTTAGGCCTTTTAATCTGAGCCCCCAACCCCCCATTCGATAAGAGAGCCCTGTGTCTGTGGGGAGCTGTAATTACACAGGAGGAGTAAGCGGCTGGAGGCCGGTCAGCATCTACAGTGGAGAGGGGGGTGCGGGGGGGGATGTTATAGCAGGGGGTTCTGTAGATATCCCTGTTGAAGGTACAGAGGTGAAGACGGCCAGTGGCTTTCCAATAAGAGGATTGTCCACAGCATTTTTTCGCTGCTAATCCTTGCAGGGGATAAACTCACGTCAGTAATCTGGCCGCTGACATTTTAATGGGGAACGTCCTGATGGTGACTCGAGAATGCAGATGTGATGACATTTAACCCTGTGGGAACACAAGCGGGGCAGCTGAGTTTTAATGCTCTATTAAAGCATTGCTGTAATTTTTTTTTCACTTACATAAACACAGGCGTTATTGTAGTTTTGGTTTTAGAAATGGCAGCTATGCAGAATTATTTGCTTTACGCAAGTGTTTGTTGGGTACAAAGCCGCCATCACAGTGATGTGCCGTAATCAAGCCAAAGCAGCCCTGGCAAATGTTGTCCCACCTTGTCGAATTCCCGCGGCTCTCAGTGGTGATGCAGTCCGCTAACGGCCTGTTTGTTTGGAGTGTTTGTGTGTCAGTGTAAGAGCAGAATACAGGACATGGAGAGATCGTCATGTAAAGAGACAGCGCTGCTCAGTGAGTGTGACCTGCAGATGTGGGGGGAACGAGCCGCTGTGTTGTTCAGAAGCTGAAGGTGTGTCTGCTGTAACTCTTCTGTTCCAAACGCTGTCACTGTGCGGCTGTTCGATAAAGACAGTGCTGACTTCAGTCTTTTTTTTTCACCCTCAGGGGTGCTGTTCCAGGCGTCCAGGATCAGAGGAGAGGTGGGACGGGGCTCTCAGTTTTTGAGATGGGGTACTTGTGATGCACGATGGTCAGTTATGGCCTCAATAATCATCTTGTTTTCCCACGAACATGTTCATCTGCCTGGTTTACACAAGGCATGTGAAGGTCCTGAGCCCAAGGTTACATTAATACTGCAACAGCAGTTCAATGTAAAGTACTGCAGTAGTAGTCAAATGTCTGGACACGTCCACAATAAATTATGAAAAAGAAATAATCCCTTTTATTTTTTCCAAAAAAAGAAACAGAATCTGAATCTTGAATCCATCAAACTAACCACCATTTGTAATAATAATAGCTGAATATACTCATATTACTGTCACTTCAGCTTGATTTTAATTCACGTGTTGGAAACTAGACACAACTTGTTTATTTTGACAAATGTAACTGCTTGCTTAATTCTAACTTTTTGACAGGATTCCTTGTGAGGCAAATTAAAAATAACACAAATGTGCTCAAACTCAACTCTAAGTGCACATCATCAACACAGACTCAAAACATTAACAAAATGCCCTTATGTCACGCCGAGATTTCCTCATATGTATGATGGTGGGATTAGCCAGTATGGCCTGATGACTTCTGCAGATGATGATGCTGATTGCTGGTAGTTTTGAGTTGACGGAAACTCAAAGCCACTTTTCAGATACAGGACTGAGAGGAGCTGGCTGAGGGGCTGTCGCCTGCATTGCTGCATGTCATCATTTGCCTCCTGATAATGACATTGTTTGACTTGCTGTAAGTCCAGCACTTTAGCGGAAATATTTGCTCTGCACATAACTCTTAGCTCATTCTCTTTGCGTGGGAGATGCTGGAAGAGGATATTTGTGGTAAAATAGGAACATGTTTGATATTTATGGCCTTACCGCCCCCTGCCTGTCCTCACATAATCACAGCCATTGACTAATATAACAAAAGAGCAGACAGTACTATACTAATTCGCAGCAGTTTATTTGATTGTTTAGACTGTAATAATCACCCAGCTATTAATATGTTGAGGTAGAATTCCTCTCTTTCTTGTGTGTTATGCCCAGGTTGTGAGTGAGCACGAGCACCGGAGATTTGAACAGCCGTGTGCACTGAGACAGTAGGCAGTGCATGGCGACAGCTATATTAAAATCGTAAAGATGGTTCTGATTGGAGTTCAGAATGAGCTGCAGACACATCAGTTCATATGGAGAAATGATTTCCACACATGGCTGCCAGTGTGAGAAGTGCACTTAGGGTAATCTGCTCATTGAGGTGTGTGTTCAGCGGCGATGCACAGCAGGGCGCCAGGATCTGGGCATCCATCTCCGCTTCAATACTCAAATTACCCCAACGGGGAATATCGAAGTACAGGCAAGTTTTTTTTTTTTTTTTTTTTTTTGTTTATTTGTTTTGTTTTTTCTGCCGAGTGATCGGTGGTGATTTAAAAGCTTTTTTTATTGTTCAAATGGTCAATGTGGCCCTGCGCCTTCAATTATGCAGCCGTCGTCCCTCATTAACAAAATCCCAACTTTGACACGCCTGCTCGCTCTAAACCCTCCAGCCTCCCCAAACGATTCTCTGGGCTGGAGTATTGGCTGGGAAATCCATAAATATCGACCCGTTGTTTGCTATGTAATTGAAAATGTCAGTTATGAGGCTCATTCGGATGAAGATTTGCACTGACCATAAAAATGGAGGATGTTAAGGGGCTGGAACAGGGGAGGGAGTCAGTCATGTTTGAATGTTCTCTTTTTAATCTGTCCGGCACTTCTTTTGTCATCTCTGGTGATTAGAGACAGATAATTTAGATGCATAATTGGAGCAGACCAGTCTGCTTTGCAACTTCATTTTTATTTAACGTTTTTGCCTGACTGATTGACGACAAAATCCCTGATCACCCGTTTCAGTAAATAAAATTCAAAACAAAGTTAATGTTGTCATGTGAATAGCATTATGGATGTTAGCACTGTGACTGGGTTACTCTTTTCTGCCTGTAAGAAGTTATAGAGGAGCTTGTGAGTGGTTCAATCAATTTTCAAAGGAGGCCATTTTGATAACCCTTGACCTCCGAGAGTACGATTGCGGGAATTGAGGCCACTGTTGTTCTCAGGGTCTTTTCAGAGGTCTCTTTGCACCCCTGCTGTGCTTCATTAAGCACCACTGTGATGTCAAGCCTCTGTCATGTTAGCCCTGTGGAGCTGGACTCTGTCCAACTCATGGGCTGATTGGTGATTTCTCCACTCTGTGGGGACCAATCACCAGCTGAGGGGCTCACAACAGCTTCCACAAGAACAAAAACCCAGAAGACGCCCAAACCCAACCCCCATCCCAGCGGGCGTTCGAGCCAATCACTGACGAGCAACTTCTCAGGCACTCACATGACCAATCGCAGCCTAAGAGGAGAAATTTCCCTGCCACCTCGAACCTCTTCTCGACGAATCAGTGGGCAGGACTCGGCAGGCCTGTAGTGAGGGTGTGCGGTGTGTTCAATCGATTGTTAATAGTTTCAGGCTGATTTAGCGTGGATCCTGGATTCACCTCTGCTGCTGAATGACATCATCAAGCGCCATGCTTGGCTATATAGCGCCCAACAAGGCTTAGTTTCACACATGATCTACCTGTAGTGAGGACCACTATTAATCTAACTAAGCATTTATAGTTTTAATGATGGCTGGTACAGTGACATTATGATACTGCTGTGCATTTTCCATTTATTGTCAGCGTGTATCACAACACCAGCGATACTTTTGCAGTGTTACACCGTATGGCATTATTGCAGGATTGTGACAAGCCTAGTGATATGCAAATAATTTTACATTTGATAAATTATTCCATCTATCAACCCAGAGTATGGCTTTGAAATATAAAAAATGAATCGCATATTAGTCAATACAGTTGTTTAGAACTGCTGTTCAAAAGCTGCTGCACAAAACAGGAGAGAATTGTTAGAAATGTCTGTGATATCACTGCTTTTGTCTTCAGGAAATACCAATGACTTCATATTAGTTTAGGATGGGTGCTCTCATCTAATATTCAGTGCATCTCCAGTCTGGCAGTAAGCTATAATAAAGTTATACACACATTGAGATGAGTTTGTTCTCATACACCAGAGCACTGCAATTAGCTGTTGCTAATTTATCAGCTACTCCAGAGACTTGCAATTCTAGGGAATTTCTGCTGGAATCACTTGTGGATCTTCATTAGGGGATGACAGTTGTTGTCTTTGTTTACTGCCTTGCCTTTGAAAATTGCAAATGGAAATTGCAAAATTTTACAATGTTTGAATTACGTGTAAGGCACACTCATGTAAAAACATCTACAAGGCAGCCTGTCCCGGCTCACTTTTGAAAGTTTGATGTGGTAGCTATTTGTGTGCATATATGAAAATAGCTTTCTTTCATTTTAATTACATTAAATGCTAGAAAAATCTAAAATTTTGGTCTACTTTCCTTAGCATTTGTTGGATTTAAAACAAATTAAATTGTTTTCCATCACAAATGCTGCTTGGTGAATTTGGTGATTTGGTTGCTAAGCAGTCTTTTTTTGACAAACTTGTCCAAAGAAAAATAACAATAAACCTTACCCTAATATTAGCCCCAAACCCCTAACCTTAGCTCTAATGCTAACCCATGTCCCTAACCCTAACGTTAACCCTAACCCTTAACCTTAATGATAACCCTAACCCTAACCCTCATCTGACCCCTAACCCCAGACCCTAAATTCAAAATTAAGTACAGATCTTGATTGAATACATGGCTTGCAGCAAAAAATTGCCCAATACATATACAGGCCATTACATCATAACTAATAAAACACTGAATTTGGGGGTTGAAATACGTCCCTGGCTTTGTTCTTGATGTCTCATCAGTACGGTGTGCAGGTTTGGGTTCACTGCACTGAGCTGCAGTCTGATGTAATAGAGATGGTGGCAGCAATACTGTACATCCTTAGATCAATGTGCTTCAGTTGTGCTTCCCATTTGGGAGCCTGTATATATAACCCAAACCTGAAATATTCCCCTATCTTTCCTCAGCAGCCTGAGCCGATGACCCAGACGCGATGGGCAAACTGAGATGTGCTGTGGATCTCAGGACCTCTCGGCCGATATGCCTGTAAGGGAGTGGGCCCAGAGGGGGTGGGCTGAACAGAGCTTAGGGTCCCACAGACTTCCCTCACTTATTGGGTCTTTTTACATCCTAGATATGGACAATCAAACACCTGGGTAATGCCTGCCTAATATTTCAAGTTAATGGCCTGCAATGAGTCAACACTCAGGATATACGGTAGGTAGATGCCCAAAATGTGTTTTCCCCCACTTAAGCCTTTTATTGGGAAACCAGATTTTTCATATTAGATTTATTAAAGACCAAAATTTTTTTTTAACTCATTAGCAACCTCATTAGCAAATATCCCTCTCCTTCAATGTTTACAGTTCAAGGACAGGCAGAAGAGCTGGAAAAGGCAGAGCACGATTCCGCATATTCAGCTGGAGATTCCCCCCGCCCCCCCCACAGGCCTGATTCTCTTACATGAGTGAAATTCTGAGTTTCATAAATCAGCACCCAGGTGCTGTGGGACCCCATTCTGTACAAATCAGTAGCTGTGAAGCCGCAGTACCCTGGCCAGGTTTGTCCTGGTTCGATAACACGGAGTTAGCCCCATGTGGCGCAGGCCGAAACTGCCTGTGTAATATTAAAATGATGGTAAATCAAATTCAGGCATTTATTTTTACATATGATATTTAGGGCTGTGGAGGTGAGGAAAGAAAACCATAGAGGCATGAAAAATCAGTTCCCTCACAATCAAACTGAATTTTAGCATTATTATGTCCGTTTAATCTTGTCAACCGAAAAGGTAGTTAGAATCAAAAAGAGGTCCACCGTTGTGTGCAAGTGAAACACTCACCAATACATTTGGACTCCATTACTTAACTCATCCCACAGTCTGAAACAAACTCCATTACTTAACTCATCCCACAGTCTGAAACTAACTCCATTACTTAACTCATCCCACAGTCTGAAACTAACTCCATTACTTAACTCATCCCACAGTCTGAAACTAACTCCATTACTTAACTCATCCCACAGTCTGAAACAAACTCCATTACTTAACTCATCCCACAGTCTGAAACAAACTCCATTACTTAACTCATCCCACAGTCTGAAACTAACTCCATTACTTAACTCATCCCACAGTCTGAAACTAACTCCATTACTTAAGACATCCCACAGTCTGAAACTAACACAATTACTTAACTCATCCCACAGTCTGAAACTAAGTCCATTACTTAACTCATCCCATAATCTGAAACAAACTCCATTACTTAACTCATCCCACAGTCTGAAACTAACTCCATTACTTAACTCATCCCACAGTATGAAACAAACTCCATTACTTGACTCATCCCTCAGTATGAAACAAACTCCATTACTTAACTCATCCTACAGTCTGAAACAAACTCCATTACTTAACTCATCCCACAGTCTGAAAGAAACTCCATGACATTACTCATCCCACAGTCTGAACCAAACTCCATTACATAACTCATCCCACAGTCTGAAAGAAACTACATTATGTAAATCATCCCATAATCTGAAACAAACTCCATTACTTAACTCATCCCACAGTCTGAAACTAACTCCATTACTTAACTCATCCCAGTCTGAAACTAACTCCATTACTTAACTCATCCCCCAGTCTGAAACAAACTCCATTACTTAACTCATCCCACAGTCTGAAACTAACTCCATTACTTAACTCATCCCAGTCTGAAACAAACTCCATTACTTAACTCATCCCACAGTCTGAAACTAACTCCATTACTTAACTCATCCCACAGTCTGAAACTAACTCCATTACTTAAGACATCCCACAGTCTGAAACTAACTCAATTACTTAACTCATCCCAGAGTCTGAAACTAAGTCCATTACTTAACTCATCCCATAATCTGAAACAAACTCCATTACTTAACTCATCCCACAGTCTGAAACTAACTCCATTACTTAACTCATCCCACAGTATGAAACAAACTCCATTACTTGACTCATCCCTCAGTATGAAACAAACTCCATTACTTAACTCATCCCACAGTCTGAAACAAACTCCATTACTTAACTCATCCCACAGTCTGAAAGAAACTCCATGACATTACTCATCCCACAGTCTGAACCAAACTCCATTACATAACTCATCCCACAGTCTGAAAGAAACTACATTATGTAAATCATCCCATAATCTGAAACAAACTCCATTACTTAACTCATCCCACAGTCTGAAACTAACACCATTACTTAACTCATCCCAGTCTGAAACTAACTCCATTACTTAACTCATCCCACAGTCTGAAACTAACTCCATTAGTTAAGTCATCCCACAGTCTGAAACTAACTCCATTACTTAACTCATCCCACAGTCTGAAACTAAGTCCATTACTTAACTCATCCCACAGTCTGAAACAAACTCCATTACTTAACTCATCCCACAGTCTGAAACAAACTCCATTACTTAACTCATCCCACAGTCTGAAAGAAACTCCATTATGTAAATCATCCCATAATCTGAAACAAACTCCATTACTTAACTCATCCCACAGTCTGAAACTAACTCCATTACCTAACTCATCCCACAGTCTGAAACTAACTCCATTACTTAACTCATCTCACAGTATGAAACAAACTCCATTACTTAACTCATCCCACAGTTTGAAACAAACTCCATTACTTAACTCATCCCACAGTCTGAACCAAACTCCATTACATAACTCATCCCACAGTCTGAAAGAAACTATATTATGTAAATCATCCCATAATCTGAAACAAACTCCATTACTTAACTCATCCCACAGTCTGAAACAAACTCCATTATGTAACTCATCCCACAGTCTGAAACAAACTCCATTACTCAACTCATCCCACAGTCTGAAACAAACTCCATTATGTACCTCATCCCACAGTCTGAAACAAACTCCATTACGCAACTCATCCCACAGTCTGAAAGAAACTCCATTATGTAAATCATCCCATAATCTGAAACAAACTCCAGTACTTTACTCATCCCACAGTCTGAAACAAAACAAACTAGTCCAGAACTTTTGTGAAATCCTCTTGGAGTCTGGGCCAGACACAATATTTTGCCTTTGAGATGTCGTTCAGTTTGTGTACTTTTCCTGTGTCATTTTCCCTTATCCCCATAAATCCCAGTAACACTGGTTATCCTTGATATATCCCTCTCCCAATCACCTCTCTTACTTTATTAATCCCTTAGTCAGTCAGTGCTGACATTAGCTTCGCTAGTTTTCCTAGTTTGTATCGTCAAGCAATGTGAAGGCAACGATTGTTCACAACTAGAATGTAGAAACACATTCAAGAAAGATACAAGCTTGAAAATGCCTGTGGATGACACTCTGAGTCAAAGTTGAATTGATTTTTTTGAGGTAATGGTTACCCTTGTCAGATAAATTCATGTGACTGCATTTGCAGCGACTATTTCTCGAAACCTAATGGAAAAATTCATTTAAAGCGGTCCTGGAGTGGGCAACAATGAGTAGCTGGGACAGAGCCCTCTGTAGGGGAGACTGGGGTCCGATGAGCCATGGGGACCAATGAGCCATATCACTATTTTGCGATCAATCGATGCCAAAGGTGTTTAAAATAGGCAAAATAGTGAAATGGCTCATTTATCCCCATGACTCATCAGTCAATGGTCAAATATTTTGCCTATTTTAAGCAGCTCTGGCATTGATTGATCGCAAAATAGTGATATGGCTCATTGGTCCCCGTGGCTCATCGGACCCCAGTTTCCCCTACAAGAGACGGCAATTTCAAACCTCTGAAACAGTTTCGAAAGTTTTGAAACAACCACTGTTTCAAACCCTTTCGAAACAGCATTTCTATCAGTATTGCAAAGCCCACTAAAAGAAACTTTTAAAACTGCCCTTGTAAATGTTTTGAACTGAAAAAAGCAGGGAAAATCCTAGCCTCTGTTGCACGTTACTGTATGTGGTTCGCTTCCCTCCCACAATGAAGTCTGTGCACTCGAGCCAGGATTTGTGTTCCATGAAGTGATGGTATTGCGTGAAATAAACCAATCAGAATACTTATTATATGTCCTTGTGGGTTTCTGCTCTCAAATAATAGTGAAAGTGGCGGGTACAGAAACTCCTAACAAACTTCTTGATAATGACATTCGTTTCATATATAAAACAAGAATCGGATCGAAGAAAGAGAAAATGCGTGTGTATGGAAAAAGCCAACTCGATGTTCCCTCAATTTTAAGTTGTGTTCTTTCCGTAAATACTGCTGTATATTCCTCAGGTGAACTGTTTGTGTGCTGCGGGTTCCTACCATTTCCCAAGAAAAAAAAGCCAACTGAATGAGACTATGAAGGAAATCAAGCGACTTTACCATGATAGCGCCCAACCCCGCGACAAACATCTGCTTACTGAAGCGCCAACTGAAATGCACTGCTCTGCAGGTAAAGAACTGGTGTTCCAGAAAACTTCAGCATCAAAGGAACCTCCAGAAATCCCTCCTTTTGAACATTTTTTAACATTGTTGTTGGTGCGATAGCCACTATTCCACATACTGGTGCCACTGACAAACAAGTACCATTACGCGTTGTACCAGTTGAAACAACCACAGCGACAAAGGTGTCAGTCTTTATCAAATATGCAAGTAAATGCGAATCAAAGTAACTATCAACAAAAGAACGCCATTACTGATTGTTTTAACCATCAATATTCATACTATAAGCATTTACAAAGGCTAACAATGGAGGTTATTTTGGTTTCAAACCATTTGCCCGTCAGGTCAGCGACCAAACTCTCTTTTTAACTGAACAACTCACACATTGTTATGGTTTAATTCTGTCGTTATTTTATTGGAGGAATCAAACAATAAATCAGTTGCTTAAAATGGCTTGGAGGGCGGAGATGATGAGGTGGACCTTCCACAAGTTTCGAAAGTCCTCTGCGAAATTAACCGTGGTGAAGTTTCTTTTTTTTAAATACTGGAACTGCAACTCTAAGCAATGTTCATTCTTCAAATGTCATATTAATTGGAGGAATGCTTTTGGACCACTGCAGCAACCATAAAAGCTATTTAAAGGGACTACGGCAGCCGGGCGCATGCGCACGACGAAGCGGAGCATCTTGAAAACGTTGGTACAACTATTTCAAGTTCATCGTAGATGTAAGGTGTAAGCGTTTCAATCTGTTTAAATCGCATTCATCCTTGAGAAGTTTATTGAAATTTTAACCAAAAAACTATCTTTAATGATCGTAGAGCCTATTCGTAGCATCAGTTTGTCATAGTTTGGGTTTTTGTAGCGTTATTATTGCTTTTAAATCAGCCTGCGTTGATTATGTTGTCCTATGGCAGCCGTCGAACTGGAAGCAGTCGCAAAAGGATCTATGACAGCTGCATGTCAGACAAAACGTTGCGACAAACAGGTTCTGCGAACATTAAAGACAGTTGCTTGATAAAAAAATTCTCCAAACTGTATTTAAAACAGCGACGAAGGTACGCTTTACACACGTTCTAATGAGCTTGGGGTTCGTATTTCTGCTCCCTTGATATCGCACTGCATGTGTGAAAGTGTTTATCGACTGGACTCTACTACGCATGTGCCCCAGCTTACATTTTACTTTAACTCCCGAAAGCCTAACGTACCCTAGTGGTAATGCCGGCATCACGGGATTTTCCATGGTGTGCCATGAGCCTCTGACGCTTAAGCTCATACTTGCTTTCAAGCTACTCCTTTTTAAATTCACTTGATAAATAATCACACAATTTATCCACTGAATAATCAAGATTAATGTGTAAGCCTGTACTTATTGAGAAATTATTAAGAAATGACAGAGATCACCAATATTGTAGAGATGGAGAAAAAAAGAATTAATCCAGTACTTTCTCTGAATTCCATCTCCCATTTTAGATTTTTTTTTTCAGCAGTGCAACCTAATTTACTTTAAGATTGCAATTAATCAAAATATTCTCAGTGTTCAAAAGAATCGGCTACATTTGCGGGGAGGCCAGTTGCATAGGATGCAATTAATTTATTAAATTACCATTACTTTTTGTTTCGAAGCATTGGTATCTGAATAATTTAGTAAATTGGTTATTATTGCAGCGTGGAAGTTTCAAACATGACATACATTTAAAATTCTAGCCATGCGTCGAACTTTCACGGCAGCAAAATCATTGATGAGGTTTTTGCAGTCCAGCTTCTGAGGAAGTTGAATGAAGACTTCAGTATGAGATTGTATGTACTGCAATTATCAAAGTAATTTATTAGAAACGAAATATAAACATTATCTAAATGCCATCTTCAGTAGCATTCGCTACATAACTTTCTACTTCAAGATGGAATTTCAAGAAATTTCAGTTATTAGCCGTCCATGCAATCTCATAACCCTCCTCTTTGTCACAAAGCTGCATGTCTTTATCATCACAGCTACGCAGCCAATTTGCTCAGTGTCGGAAACAGGGTGAGATTTAACCATTGACTGCATAAAATTTAACGTGCATTATGGTAACGTCACTGGTTGTGGACAGAGTTTTACTTTTACATCAGCAAACTTAACATGCGGACCTGAGTTGGCAAAACCGCATTTTTGGGAACCTTCTTGTTGGCGTATCAAGCCGATCGGACACTTTCACAGAAAACAAAAAACAAACCAAAACAAAACAAACAAACAAACAAACAAAACACCGTTCTGTGAGCTACAGGAATTCAGGAGCTTCGAAAAACATTGACTATTTTTGTCGCCATAAATGTGGATAGGAAAATGCCCGAATTAACAATAATGCTAGCTGAAGGGGGAACTGACCGTGAATCTTCCAAATCATCCTCGCTGCTGAACGAATTAACACTTATTTGCCAATTATGAGACGTTAACGGAAAGGCGTTTGGAGAGGTAACGCGCTTTAAGGCAAAGCAGGGCGGTATTCCCCCCGACAGGACATCCCGAGTGGAGGAGGTGAATAAAGATGATACGTGTACACATAGCCAACGCGTGTATGTCTATCCAGCTATATCTACCTTTATATTTTAATCAAACTATCTATTTAACTAAGTTAATTAACAATACGACACTCAAATTTAATCGCCTACCACAAGCCGTCTCGATCAAGCAATAACACCATGAACGCTCAAGAAAGCGCAGGGACTTTTTTTCTGGGACGAATTTAACTAGGTTACGAGACTGAAGTTTCGAAATTGCATAGTAAATCTGTGTTGATACCGGAAGTGACGAACGTGGTCGAGGCGAATTGAACTTGTCATCACTGTTCTTTTCTCCGAGCTATTAAGGATTTGCCTCCATGCTCAGCCTCCCCGTGCCCGGACAACAGCACCTGTATGGGCGATGGCAGTTCACTGATAACGAAGCCCGCTGGAATGAGTAAGTCTCTAATTACGTTTTTAGGTTGTGGCCAGTTACCACCACTGCTACCTGCATGGCCTGCTAAGGTCTCAGTTTGCAATGTTATGTGCCCTGGTGTCTCCAGTCCTGTTCCTGGAGAGCTGCTGTACTGAAGATTTACACTCCCCTCCTAATTTCCCAGTTTGAGATCATTTCACTAATTTCATCAAGTGCCCTGAAGGAAGGGTAGAGTAAAAATATGCGGGGTGGTAGCTCTCCAGGAACAGGGTTGGAGACCTCCTGAATCTAGCTGTATATTAATCAAAGTGTAATTTCTCCATGTAAGGTGATCTTTTCATCAAATTATTTGGCCAGATAAGCTATCAAGCATGTGAGGCTGAATGAATTCCGCTCGCCTGTATGTTGAGAAGTTATCCAAACTAGCTAGGCTTGGTGTGAGCAAAAAGGGTGGGAATTGGGACCAAACTCTGCAGTCCTAAGAGTTCTAGACTGAGTTTATTAATGTAGTTTGAGATGTAGATTAATGTTCTTACGTTTATTTTGAATGATATTTGATCGGTATGCATTGGGTACATCACTGAGATTTTTTGAGATTATTTTCAGATTTTAGCATCTCTTAACCATAACTTCAACTAGACTAAAAAAAAATAATGAAGCAGCTGGTTGGGCAATAATTTAGGAAATGCCTGTCTGATAGGATGCCCATGAACTGCTATAGTAATTAATGGTCTGGAGACTGACTGCATGTCATTGTCAGGTGAAGGTTTTAGGGCTGCTTAAAAGATACAGTCTAACCACTGATGCGGGGTACACTGTAATAAGTGCGTTTGCCAAGGTCGCGACCCCATTCGGCTGCACCCAGCAGAGATTTATTGAGCTGATGAGTGGTCTTGCACAGCTCTCGTCCTGCACTGTTACTCCAGCTCATACCTGCCCCCCACCCCCCACCCCCCACCCCCCCTTGCCCGAGGGGTCATTAGTGAATCCCCCCCTCATCTTGCACCCACCCCCATTATCACATCAAGCAGCCTAGTATCATTACTGCAGCCCCTTGCTAATTATCACCACACCCATTCCCCAGATCTTCATTACTGCCCTCCCTCCACACTGTCTATCACATCCTACAGCAGAGGGGCGGGATGTCTGTGTATGCCCTCTGGGGCGCCTGAAGGACCCAAGAAACATCAGCATTTAAACTAGTGTAATTAGATCATCCTTTTTGTCTGTAGGGTTACAACCGCTGCAGGGCAAGACTCTGTCTGCTGTCAGGCAGACTCTGTTTGGTTAAGCAGACTGGGCTTTATTTTTCTTGATTGGTTCTTACTGACTGACCTCATTCCACTGCGCCTTAAATATGCGCAGGCTTACCTGGTGAGCTGGAGTCTGATTTGGTTTATGAAGGGACAGCTGCCATTTTGCGTGTGTGGCTGCGATGTTGTTGACAGGATGTATGTGTGCGCTTGTTGGGGAGGGGCCTGGGGTGTGCTAATGCACATGCCTGGGAGTGTGCTCGTACTTATATGTGGGCATGTCTTTGTTCCACTTTACATTGTGCAGAAGGTCATTGCAGGGGTTAGTGCTGCTAAGAAGCGAGCTAATTTTTGCCATGATTGATCTGTCCCAGCAGGGCTGCTGGCAGCCATGGTAACAAGATGGGTGACACCTGATGTGTGTGCAGGCAGGGGGGGGCAGAGTGGGAGGGGCTTGGGGGTGCGGGCATTTATTTTTGGGCCTTTTGTTAAACACTGCTGCATTTCTCAGTGAATACTGACATGCAACTGCTATTCACTCTGTTGCCCCCCTTCTCCGTGTGCAATTTGACCTCTGTATGCAAATGAAACTGTTGGTTTAAAAAGCACTCACACCTGGCGATGGAGCCATAAAAACCCAACTTCTGTCACAGCAGTGCTTATAGGCTATCAGCCCCACACCACCGTCTGTCGACCGATTTTGAAGCAGCTGCAGGTAATGAGTTGGGGGAAATGGAAGGAAAGGGTGTAGAGCGCTGAACCGAAGCTCAGTGTGGCCTGGGGAGCAGATATTTCCTGCAGGTGGGTCTTTGGGAGACGGCAGTTATTGACCTGTAGAATCTGCGGGCAGTCAGGAGTCTCTCTGGAGCTTTCTTTGCAAGGAGGATTCGATTTGCGGCTTGAGAGCGCCAGGAAAAGTGTCCTGGGTCAGTTAGGGGGGCCACAGTTCCTTAGTAACACAGATGATTCATGTTTGACCCATGCAATCTCCTCCAAAGAAATTTGACAGTCATGAGAGTGTGTAGGACAATTGCCTTCATGCATGTGGGGGCGTGTTTTTCTTTAGTTCAGCCAATATTTTTGTGTTTTTTTTTTTTTTGTAGCTTGTCAATGATGTAGCCATTTTCTTCTAAAGAGAAAGCATCTACGCTTCCCTTGCTGTCAAAATTGTCTTTGAAAGCCGAGAACAGTGGGACTTGTGAAAAGGTCTGACATGCTGATGACTTTCTCTTTGCAGTTTAACTCGGTTTGCACACTAAACCATTGCCAGTTCAGTGACTTCTCACTGTTATCCAGTGGGAGCAGTGCTGCTCTTACTTTAGTCTTGCGTATAATGCACATGATCTCGAATGACCTGAGAAAATGTGCGAGAGTAAGAAAACAGAAGTGACCCCTTGGTTGTCAGATGAATGTAGAAATCCACTCCAAATTAAGATGTTGTTGTGGGCAGCCACTAACACAATTGAGAAGAATGATTGCAACACTGCCCAGAAATGGGGAAGGGAGGCAAGTGCTGATGCGTTGAGGTTCTCCTTTGTGACGCATGTCCCATCATGCCTTTGGAGTGGCACGGAGCCGGCACTGGAAAGAGCCGCCCCAGGTCGCCGCAGAGCGAGCTGTACTGAAGAGGATCAGCGGCAGTGTTAATCACATTCGGCTTTCCTGGCTCTACACATCTCCAGTCTCATACTGACTGTCCTCCCCTCGGCCCACTAATCCGATTGGGCGAGGATTGAAAATAAATGCAGATTTTTCATGCTTTCAGTGTGAAGGGCTGGTGTGGATCGCAGCGTCGGTGGCCTGTGGCAGAGTCAGGGGAGAACATAACGTGTTGAACCCTGATCCTCTGGGAGGCCGCGGGACCCACAAGTGCACTTAGAAGCGCTTGTACTTACAAGGCCTCCATCTGTGGAAACGCACATTTACATGGCAGACTTCCTCTCGGGATCCCTGCCAACAGTCCCCAGCTGGGACCAAGGCAGCGCGGGATTGTGATGCAAAACGGCGCTGAGCGCATCGCGCCAAGAGCCCTTCACCGGCAACGCCAAGCGAGGAGCCGGAACAACGGGGCGTCTGTCTGGACCCTTCTCTCTACCCTCTCGCCAAAAACCGGATGACAAAACGGAGAGTAGCCAGTGAGATTTGAACAGCCGTACGTGGATACGGCTCTGGGTGACGACATGTTGCCACCGCTGCCTTTTCTGGAGTTTTCCGTTTATGGCTGCCTTCCCTGTGTGCCAGGGTTGGGCCTCGACGATTCTGTAATGTTTAACAGATGTATAACAGCCTTTAACTGGTATAGATGGCACCAGCCAAAATATCATTGCAGAAGGTCTCCACTGAAAGGAAAGGTGAGAACATAAGGTGGCAACTTTTTTGTTAGTTCGACGGCGTGTCCTAATTTGGTACCCTGGCTGCTGGAACAGCAGCCCAACAGTCAGTTGCTGTGTTACAGTAGCCGGGATGTCCTGTCATGGTGCAGAAGATTCTGGAACACCTTCAGTTCCTGTCATTGGCTTGAGGTGTGAATAATCTCAGGTGTATCCACGCTTCAAACGGGCGACACCCCCTCCCTTCTCCAAACTGGCCAATCCCTGTTAGTTACGGAGGTCACACCTCTGCAAGGGTTCAGGGTCTGGTTGGGGTGGCGGGGAACAGGGAGCAGCTGGTAGGTGGCACACTCCTGGGCTTACGAAGGCTTTGATCCCCCTGCACCAGGAAGAGAAACACCTGCCTTTCACCTTGAGGGAGGGAAGGGGGGCTTTACCAAAACACCTTCTGCAAGGCAATTAAAAGCCCAGGCGTCAGAAGAGGTGTGAGACCGACACCAACAGTGCTCTGTGTTTGCCAAATGCACATTTTAGCATGGCTCACCTGTGGGAGCTGCACCTGTCGCTGGAACCCTACTGCCCTCAGGCCTGTCAGGGCTCTGCAGAATTCTGCTCGCCAAAATAAATAAATGACTGAATGAATAAATGCTGGATTCACTTCAAAATGTTCTGTCCACTGGCTAAGTAGCATCTAAGGTTCTGAGCCAGTCAAAAACTGAAAAATGAAGTCGCTTCAAGGTTTTGTAGTTCAGTTGTAGGGAACCAGTTCGGCATAAAATGTTTGAGTTAATTCAAAAATTTGTGTAGTTTTAGGTGCTTTCTCAACAAAGTGCCAGAGCGAGTAAAACACACAGCGCCAGAAATTCATTATCAAGTGGAGATTGTGGAGAAGTGAGCTAAGTGTATGTTTGATGTATTTTCAGAAACATCTTTCTTATTCATAAATGAATATAATCTAGGCAGCCCCACTCCCTCATGTGCTCCAGACCAGGCTGCTGAAATCCAGAGAGTCCCTGAGACCCTGTCGGCCCAGGAAACATCGAACGGCTCGACGGTGCCACTGAAACACTCCCCGGCGTCACAGAGGGACACTGTCACCCTCTCACTCTTCTCTGACCCTCCCGGCTCACCTCTCCTTCAGCCTCCCTCTGGAGCGTCTCGCACACAAACACACATCCCTCCAGCTCAGCAGCTCCTGGGGCTTTGTGAGGGGGGCAGGGGGGAGCGGGGGAGGGGTGTTGGGGTGTGTTTGGGGCTGGAGAGGCTGATGTGTGTGTTGGCCATTTGGTGCGATGGCTGTTAATTATGGCTGCAGCCACTACAATGGAAACAAGCTGGGGCTCACTGTTGATCTTTTGACCCTCATCAACGGCTCCTCCTGCAAATACAGGATGAATGCAGAACGAGGGCTGGTCTCCGGGGGTCCAGAGAACGTTCTGGAGGGAAGTGCCCACCGTATCTCTCGTCACCTGTAGAGAAGGAGATTCTAACTTCAAGCGAAAGCCTGACATTGGATTTATGAACCAGCATCTTTGTAATTATCCTGAAAATGCGGTGTGTACCGGTGGGAGGGGAGTGTGGAAGCTCGATGGTCATGAGAGGGGTTGAGCTGGAGAAATCTGCCGTTCTCTTCACATGGCTGCTCACAATAAGGAACTCGAAAAGAACGAGGGTCAGCCCTTGAAACGATTATTAAAATCCACTTTGATAAAGATGGAAGAAAGATTCACTGTGGCAGTGCTCGGAGTTCACAGAGCGCGCAGCTCTGAGCTAATGGAGTGCATTAGATTTCAGCCTCACTGAGGCACAGTACCTGAGATCCACAGAGCAGCTCGCTCTCCACAAAATGCTGTGCAGTGCAATCTCTGCTGGTCTCCATCTCTGAAATATTCCCAGTAGACGAGGGCTCTTTGAAGGCCTTCCACGCCAGGCGTACAGCCTTGTTTACTCAGTACATCTGAACAGAAAATGCAGGCTAATGTTTTTTTCTTCATGGGTACAGCGGACCGTAACTCGGTTTGACGTGTAAGAATAAAGGCACCTATCACAGCCCATATCGGTGGCTGCTTTGATAGCGGCATCCTTGTCAAGCAGAGAAAAAATAAAAGGCCCATAGAGCTGAGAACTGCATAGATGAGTCTATGTGTGTGCGTATGTGTGTGTGTGTGTGTGTGTGTGCGCGCGCGCGCGTGTATGAGCGTGTATGTATATGTGTGTCTGTGCGTGTGCGCGTATGTGTGTGCGCGCGTGTGTGCATGCATGTCTGTGTGTGCATGTGTGTGAGTGTGCGTCTGCAAATGTGAGTTTGTCTGCATGAAGAGGCATGTGTGTTCCCCTGCTTGTGTGCAGTATGTTTGTGCAGTATATATGCGCATATAAATTTGCCCCATGTGTTTACATGAACATGCTGTTGCCAAGAGTGGTTTTCATTTTCGCAGAACGTCAATATTTGATCAGATGATCAAATCCATCCATCAGCACAAGTCCAAGCCGCCTTATTCACATGTTATCCCTGCAGTGGGGACAGCTGACTGGAGCCTGAGTGTTCAGGACCTGACTGACTGGCCAATGATGATTATTTTCAGTCCTTCCAGCAGCGTTATTAGAAAATGCTTTTTCACTCTTTCTTTTTCTTCTGGGAGAGGGAGTCGTCCAGAATCAAAGATTTAGGCCTTGCCGTCAAATGCGTGTCAGAGAATCTGTTTTGGGATGTAATTCACATGGTATGTCTTTTGATTTGGATTAGTCTCTGCAATCCTCTTACCCCAGAGCTCATGAGTTATCCCCGTCGAGGCTGTCTCTCAGAGCTTAGAAAAAAATCACATATCCAACTCTCTCAGACCATTAACTCCTCCCAATTCTAATCTCCCTAAATCTGATTTGAGGCTTCAAAGTACCTCTTGACATACTGCATAAACAACCCCGTAATGATGCTCGTACAAGAGCCTTTGGTGGTGAAAATATAGAAGTGTCCAAATGCTGCGGTATTCTGGATAATAAACTGCCTACTTCTCATGAAATATCTTCCTGCCATCAGCGCTTGTCACGCGTATTTTCTGTAGGTTGGCTAAGGAGTGCAATTTTTACTGCATTAGAATGTATCTACTTAATTTTTAATCATAAAACGTCTTATCTGCTCCGATGTGGACTATAAACAGGTGTTTTTGTACACGACAAATTCGTTGTTGCGTTGTAAGGATGCTGGGCTTGTGAGAGGGGGAGATGGGAACATGTAACTCGCTCAGGCTTTTATGTTATTTGAGAACAAATGGGGTCCACTAAACGGTTGTGATGCATCGATCACCCCTAAAAGTCTCGTACTAATGTTCCATCTGTCTTTACAATGAAGAACTGGAACATTTCTGTCAGCTGGTATCACTGAGATTGTGAAATGTTCAGTTAAAACTACATGAAAGTATTGTGAAATTTGTAATGTATTTATTGCTTCCACATGGAGCCGTTTCAGTCCGGCCATTACTGCTCTCGCATTTGAATCACAGGAAAGGAAATCCAGAACGTGCCACTGTAGTGTTTCTGCGCTTCAGAAGGGCTCGCACTGGAGATGGTTCTTGTCACAGATTTCTGCATGCTGTAATGCGTTGACATGATCCAGAGCTATCAAGTAACTGGCAAAAAATAAAATGGTGCGAATCATTTAAATCCCCTGCTCACACTTTATCCTTTAACGTTCTTTATAATTCAATAAACAGGATTAAAATCCTCCGGCGAGGCGGAGGAAGGCTGTTCCACTTTTCAGTTTTAGTCTGCACTCCGCGAGCGGACTCTTATTAAGCTCTGCAAGATTACTATGCCTTAATCTTCCAGAACACATGTTGTGAAGAATAAAAGCAATTTTATTTAGGAAACCAGGGTCCAAGTATAGCAGGAAATCAGCTTTCTCCATAATCTCATCTTTGCTTTCACAAGTAAATGAAAAAGTCGGCATATATAAGTCAGGCTGAGGGCATTAGCGGGCGGTGGGAAGCGGGCGGCTAACTGTAGGAACGCACCTGTTTAAAAAGCGGCGCCTTCGGACGAGCGCGTTTATTTCCGTAGCCTCGCAATCTCCGCGGATTTCAGGCCCCGATTTCCACACTCTGAGAGACGGTGGTGCGAAGACGGGATGAAGCAAAGCCGTAAATCCCAGCCTCGGCTGCCTTATCGAGAGCCGCAGGAGCGAATGGCGCGGTTTAATGGGGGCGGAGTTTCGTCTGAGGCTTTAACTGCGAATACATTAAGACTTTCCTGTTTCTTTTTTCTTGGGTTTAGCGGTTCTGCAAATCTGCAAATTAAGATTGGAGCAGTTTAGCAGAATTACATCTTCCAAACCCCCAGAACGACTCGATTTAAAATCTGGTTTGTCCAAACATCGACATTAATACTACTTAATGGAAATTGTAGGCTGAAAGTTTAATGATCCCCTTTTCACAATTAAACTCTCCCCCAAACTGGCGGTTTATCATTGGTCTAATTATGAGTCTCTCCAGCTCAGTAGAAACAGATGGTAGAGACTGTTCTGACAGTACAAAGGGAAATCATTCTAGCTGCAGTACCAAGACAGAGCACCAGGGCGGCAGTTTAGCTGCCAGTTACTGGTTTTCTCTGACTGTGGGACAGGAACAGCCATACAGCAACATACATTTCCTTAATTACCAGAGATCCTGTTTGTGGCTCTGATTGTATCTTCCCTCCCACTTCCTTGTAATTACGAGACGGTAATTAAATGTGATGTTAAATTGCTTAGATTCAGTCCTCCCACTTTAGGCTGTCCTCTTTTGTCGTTTCCTCGCCTGTGGTCTGCCGAGCAAATTATTTTTGTCATCAACGGGCAGCAACATAGTTCTGTGTTTTGCAAGTAATTGGAAGTGTGACCTAGAACTCATAAAACTGTGAATGCTGAATTTTTATAATAAGAGCATCATTATCCGTACACTAACGGTATGACTTTCATGGTCACACGAACCATGGAAACATACATTCTTAAAACCCCAGCACCCTTGTGACCACATAGTGACAGTATTTGTAAGTCATTGCACATTTTTTTGTGATTTTTAGTCACAGGATTGGTCTCAAGTCAAGAGGCATGCATGCTATGCTACATTTCAGAATGACATTTTCGATCAGGCTTATAAACCCAAGCATGAGCTGATAAATAATTTATGAAGGCTGTAGGAATATCTGCTTCATGTAGAAGGGGACCAAAATGTATAAAATCTCACTTAAAAAGGTGTAATCCACACAGCGGGCGTGGGATTAATGTAATGACGAAGCTATTAGCTAGATGTTGCTTTGCATGCTATGCTATGTTTACACAATTGATATTTTGTATTGATATGGATGCACTTAATCCGCAGTTATGAGTCGCTGGCACTGGAGGGATTACATGTCTTTTCAGCCTGAAATAAAGGGCAGGGTGTTGCGGCTGGATTTGTGATGTAAATGAGCCCTGGAGCCCAGGGGGAGAGCTGCTGTTCGCTGCCTGTGATCTGCCGAGCCGCCGCCGTGAGACTGGAGCAGCGTTATCTCTTCCCCACACACCCCTCCCCCCCTCCCCCCCCTCCCCCACCCCTCCCCCCAGCGACCCAGAGTCAGCCCTGTTTACTCAGGTGTGCCATCATCAATGCAATGAACTCCTAGGTAGAGTTTAACACTTCACTGCCTCCTCTCAGGCAAATGCCAAAACAAATCTTGTCATAATTAGCAGTAATCCAGCTCATTACAGCCTGCTTAATTATCCTATTAATAGCACTTCCTGGGAGAGCTTGTTTGCTGTGCAGGCAAATGTTTGTTCCTAAATTAGCAAACAAGGAGACAACAGCATTGTTCAAACAGCGGCTTCGACATGCAGAACAGCCAGGATTAATTGCAGTCGGCTCAGCGCTCATCTTCGCCAGGAGCTTCTGTTCTGTTCGGTGGTAAACGGTCAGAGGTCTCTGACGGAAGGGCTATTTTCATATCGCGGTGTTCGTTTTTTAATTATCCTCGGGAGAAAAAGGCTGTCATTGAAAGAGTCATTTTTTTTAACTAAACTTGTCTTTTCGGTTGTTTGTGTCGGTGTAAGTGAGTGTTTGGGGGTGGAGGGGGGCAGGAGGGAGGTGCTGATGGGCCCTATGAGGATTTGCCCTCTGTCCTCTGAGCATTAGATTCCCTCCAGCATTTAAGGAGGAGCCCTCTCTCTGATGCCATGGACACTGTTGCCATGTGACCCGTGAGCCAGTGGAGGTGAGGGTTCTGAGCCCAGCCCATGAGCCCTCGCTCCATTGGCTGCTGTGCAGGAGAGAGGAGTGGCCTGGGCACGTCTCTTAGTCGCTCTGAGAAGGAGAATGTGCTCCGTGCTATGCTTCCTGTCTGCGTTGAGATGATGCTTTTGATCAAATAAAGCGGTGCATTAGTGCTCCTGACAGTATTGATCCAGTGCTGCCCACAGTCTCCGTCGAGTGGTCGCCCCCCCTCTCCGCACTGAACGACCTCGTCTCACCTCACCCCCACCCCAGCCCCACTAACCCAACCCGCCCACGCAGGAGCTCTCCAGGACCCAATCATCCGATACGGCCGGCCTGCTGAGTGCTGTGTACAACCGGAATAAATAAAGGATGGTGCGATGGCTCGGTCTCTCACCCGCCCCCCACCGTAAGCCTCTTATATAACAAATGACACCCATCTTATTAACACCTCCCTCAGGCCGGGCTCTGTTCTGTCTCTCAGTGACACAGCACCCGTCTCAGCGCTATTGCCCCCTTTCCATACTGCATTCTATCGCACGCTCAATAGAGCACTACAGAATGCGCAAATGCAAAACCACACTAAAAACCGCCAAATGTGCGCGCACCACCTTGTACGCTGTAACCTGAATTCTGATCAAGCCTTCGCAAGCAAATATAATGTAGCAATCAAAATTAGAACCACTATTCATTGTTTATTTGCAATAACAATGATTGTAATATTTGAAATGTCATTCATTTAGTTTTTTTGTGCAGGTCCTCTGATTCTTCAGCCGTTTCGTGCTGCATTTTGTTGCAGAATTTCAGATTGTTAATTAAACATCACGTTAGTATGAAAAGTGGTGTTTTCAAGAATAGAATATGGTTATAGTGTCCCTTCTGGTGTTAATGAATTGAGTGTGCATTTCCCCTGGGAACCTGTGAACTTACATGCTACATGTTAAGTGTGAGTTAGTGTGTGTGTGTGTGTGTGGGGGTGTTTGTTTGTTTGTTTGTGTGTGTGTGTGTGTGTGTGTGTGTGTGTGTGAGACAGAGAAAGGTCTGATCTGAGATAGAGAAAGAAAGAGAGAGAGAGGGAGAGAGAGAGAGAGAGCTCATTGTAGTTTAATCCTACTTGTTTGGGAGAGGGGATTTATGGGAAAGCATGAGACAGGGATCAATAGATTTTCTCAGCGAGAGTGAAAACTGGCAGACATATCGAAATCCTGTTATAGAACAGAGAGTGAATTATTTATGACGTCTCTCTTCTGCTTTGCTTCAAATGCTATGGCTCATACAGATGGGATTACAGGAGGGGTTCGATGCTGGAAAGGTATAAATGATTAATACGTGAATCGGAATGCTGCTTGCTTACAAAAAGAGCACGTAATTCTGTCAGTGTGAGAAGGACGTGGGGATCAGCGAGGGAGGGGGGCAGTGATTCAGAGGGGCTGATTGGGAAATGGGGCTCTGGGAGGGGGAGTGGGGGGGTGTAAGAGTAATGATTGGACAGCAGTGCTCGGGCTGTCATCCGGGGGCAAGTTTTCCTGCCTCCCCATTGATTTTGCTCTCGCGGTGCTTTGGGCTAAACTGTTCCAACACCATTAAAAATGTCAGAGTAAATGGCTTAAATTGAAGAGTGCCCTCTGCCTTAATTATGAGTCTAACCCCATTACCAGCTGAAGACCTTTCCCTGTGGGCTCCGAGCCAGTGATTACTGCAGCCTCAGGACGTGTGTCTTTTCTGGAGGATGAAAAAAATAAACAAGGCCTGGTTTTATCGTGCAGTGCGAGAGCATTAAGCAAATCTGAGTAAATCAGAGATGGACCTCTGCGAGTTTTTCATTTGCCCATTATCTGGTCGGACTCTTCAGTCATGGGGCTGGTGTTTACGAGTCTCTTATGCTTTGATGCTGGTGATGCTGTTTGTTCTGATGTTGAAATTAGCCTGCATTTGATTGATTTGTCATAGTTCAAGCGTACAATGCCCCATCCAGGGTGAGTCTGACGTCAGCCAATTTGCTTCTTAACATCCATCCAAAGAATTAAAACATTTTTGAGTCGATGGTGTCAATCAGGAGGCTGTTCGTTTGCTTCTTGTGTCATGAGTGACTCTCCGTCTCACGGGATGAATCCTGTCGATTTTCAAATGGCATTTAGATGCCCTGAATCTCTTACTGACGCTTCAGTACTCGCCACAGTCCTGAGAATCGACATAAACTCTGGCCTCAGTCTGAGGCTTCAGCTGTATTGAGAGAGAGAGAGAGAGAGAGAGAGGGAGAGAGAGAGTGGGAGAGAGAGGGAAAGAGAGAGAGAGGGAGAGAGAGGTGGATAAAGAGAGAGAGTGGGAGAGAGAGGGAGAGAGAGAGAGGGAGAGACGGATACAGGCGGGATGGCGCACGATGTTCCTCTCTGGCGTCAGGTGAGCTCTGACAGCCACATTAAAGTTTGAGACGGCTGTGGCCAGGGGGCTTCTGGGAGATGGAATTACCATATCTGACGGCCTGTAAGACTCTGCTTCTCCAGATGCCTGAAACAGCGGCGAGGGAACAAGAAAAGAGTAGAAGAAGAAGGAGGAAAAGGAGGAAGGAAAGAAACAGGAGAGGTGCAGTGCAGTGCAGTGGGGCGGGGTACAGTGGGGTGCCGTGTGGTGGGGTGCAGTGAGGTGCATTGGGGTGCAGTGCAGTGGGGCGGGGTACAGTGGGGTGCAGTGCAGTGGGGCGGGCTACAGTGGGGTGCAGTGCAGTGGGGCGGGTACAGTGGGGTACAGTGGGGTGCAGTGCAGTGGGGCGGGCTACAGTGGGGTGCAGTGCAGTGGGGCGGGTACAGTGGGGTACAGTGGGGTGCAGTGCAGTGGGGCGGGGTACAGTGGGGTGCAGTGCAGTGGGGCAGGGTACAGTGGGGTACAGTGGGGTGGGGTGCAGTGCAGTGGGGTGTATCTGAGGGGCAGAGCGTGAGTTGAGGGAGAGGACGGCGCCCATTGTGCCACCACAGAGTCCGGTGTGACCCGCACACATGACACACCCTCCTCACCCCCTAACGCCTCCTCCCCACAGCTGCCAAATACCTTTATCTGCTCATGGTGCATAAACTGCTCAGGAGGCGCAATGAAAAACTTGGGAAATCCTTCAATTTATTGGGTCACTTCAAGCACTGCTGGAACAGCTGAAACAGCCCCTGAGGGAATTAAAAAGAAACGAACCCCCCCCGCTGCTGTCCATCAAACCATCAAATGTGCCGCCCCCTGTCTTGCTTCACACACAGCGGCATGGTGTGTGTGTGTGTCTGTTTGTGTGTATGTGTGTGCATGCGCGTACATGTGTGTCTGTGTGTGTGTATGTGTGTGCATGCGCGTACGTGTGTGTGTCTGTGTGTATTATTAAAAAGGAGTCTTGTTTATCTGGGACACAAACACCGGGAGCGCGCTCAGTTGTGACAAACATGTCCCCCATTCACTATGATCTCCTCAAAGTGGTGGCACGTAGCATGTATCACGATTAATCGTGAGGACGATGCGGCAGCACTGATAAGACTAATAACCGCGGTCACGGGCGGGCGAGCTGGATGACAGGCACATTATTGCGTTGCCATGGGTGAGTGCCGTGGGTAAAAATAGACACCGTCACCAGACATCACGGAGGGAACCAAATAAATAAATAAATCAAGTTCCGATGCAGACAGAAGCTAAGCTAGGTGAGCCAGAGAAAGACATAGTGGCGAAGCAGCTTGCATTCTGGGTGAAGTAGGTTCACACGTTACTAACCGATCGACAGTAAAAACCAGACAAGTAATGTGAAAGATTAATGGGAAACTTGTGTTTTATTCATCAGTCTTTGAATTGTGTTGTTGTTGTGGCAGTTGTTGTTGCTGCTTCTTGATTTGGCTTGTTCTTCCAGTGCTGGGGCTCAGTGGAAAGCGATCTTCTCTGAAAACATGTCTGCATGTCGGTCTCGAGGGAGCGCAGAGAGGGGCTAATGCCTGCATATAAACACTGCTGTTTTCTGAAGCCATATGCTGCAAAAATGCTGATTAGACACGTGGTTGTGGACAAACAGCCATTCGAGATTAGCTTGATCCTTTTAGCACACAGGTATGTGACATCAAACTGAGAGCAGCAGCCAATGGAATGGCTTCTCTGCGTCTTGCGCCAGAGAAAGGGATTGTGGGTGCTTTAATACACCTCTGGACACTCTTTTCACCCTCCTTGGAAAGTAAACAGCCATCCCACAATGCACCGTGGCTGGCAGGAACCAGATGGCCCGCCCCCTCCGGATGGCAAGGACCCAAGGGTGGCACCGGTTGTTGTTTTTGATGAGCTATGCACATAAGAACCAGAACATCTGGATCCGCCATGTGGCGCCTCCATTTGGCTGGCCTCATTTTCAGCCAGATGCATCCAAACAACTGTGAGCTAAACAGCATGAATTATTCATGCCGGGGGTGGGCCGCTCCGCGCACACGGGAGCCTGTCAGAGGCTTTGATTAAAAATCGAGAAAAAAAAAGCCATCATGAATATTCATGAGGCTTTAAAGTCTGCTAGGAGGGACTGATTTGTCAAATTGTCCGTATTTCATCAAGCTGAAGCAACTCCTCATGGGTCCTGTAATTAAAAACAGGAGAGGGGGGAAGAAGGCCCCTCACTATCAGGTTGTCACGTTATCTTAATTATTAAGCGTTTCTTAGCTTAATTAATGCTTCTCAGTCATTTGCAATAGAAATGCAGATGAACAGTGAAGGTGTGTGAGCGAGTCGCGGAGTCAGGTCTGAGCAGGCTGGGGACTGTAATGACTAATTCACCTTAGCGCTGCGACTGCATCCATTAGAGTGTTGTAATTAAGCTTAATTAGAGGGGAAATTACAATGATGTGCTTGATACCCAGCATTAAATCATTTATGAATAAATGTTTGCTTAAAATGTTATTTTTTTTCTCTTTTAAAACAAATACCAGACATGGAGTCAGAGGCTTCTGTCCAATAAGTGAGAGCACTTAGCCGCACGTATGATAAAGGGCAATCTCTGCGTTATGGCCTGATGGGTGCCTGTTTGGTCCAATCAGCACCTGGGGAGACCGGGCTCACGGAGCGCGGGGGGCGGGGGGAGAGAGAGAGAAACCGACGCCCGGCGCTGTCGCCGCCGTCCGGGAGGAGGTGAAACGGGATGCGTTCCGCGGGCGGGCTGACTCGGTCATTTTTAAATGCCTTGTAAATTTGTCAGCGATATTAAGTGCTCGTTAAAAGGTGCAAAGCTATAAGGGAGTGCTGCTCGTAATGCGGTCGGGTCCAAGGACAGCCTCGCCATCCATCTGCCTTAATGTTTCCCAGGGAGCAGCGCTGTGGGGGAAAATCATAATTGTTAAGTATAGGGAGGAGTGGGAGCAGGTGTTGGCCTGGTGCTGTCGGGTCCAAGGCGCTCCCTAAATCAAGCTGTTTCCTGCCCTCAGTCTGACGTCTTTGGATGTATCTAAACTCAGTCTGGTTTATACGTGTCCTCTGTCACTGTAGTGCCATATCTCGTCTTTAGTGAGGGTCTACCTGCTGTTTTGCTGATTCAGAACTTTCCTGCGAGTTCTGCGTTCCCTGCAGGAGCGTTGCTCTGGCCTTTGCTCTGTCCTGCTGGATTATATGGGCCTTCTGCAACTGTGGGCCCTCAAGAATTATCATGATCTTTCACCCCTTTAACATCTCAGAAGATAAGAGTACTGCCCCCCTGGAGAGCTTGCATCAGGTCAGCCTCTTCTCCTGGTAGCAACATCTATGGTCTCGCTTGTGTTCCCTGGACTGTGTGACTAAATCTTGCACATGAAGTGGGTTGCTTATCTCTCAAGCCAACAATGTAATGAAGACTTGCTGCTCCTAGAAACTAACTAATGTCTTCTGTGATCTTAGATCAACCTAGATTGCCCATCCTAGACCCTCTGCTCACCTGCATGGATTAGATAAGCCCTGATATTGGTGAACAGAGGGGCTCGGTTCAGCGATAAATATGACCTGGTCCCTCTGTGACGGTGGCCCACATTACCACCATCACTCCTAGATAAAGAAGGGGTAGAAGAGGGTTTATCAATCTGTGTGCTCCACTCACAGACACTTCACACTGCAGCCCTGCTCAATCAACGAGTGCAGCGAGCGTAATGCAGTCCCACTCCTGGGGCATGCTGGGAAGAGAGGGATAGGGAGTCGCTCCGGCAAACATGAGTCTGCGCCGTGCTTATCTACGCCATCATTACCTGTCCTCTACGCTCCGGGAGATGCAGAGGTGATTAATTTGTGAGCCATTAAGTCTTTGCGCTACTTTTGGCCAATGAGCGGATGAGCTGCTCTCAGGAAACACATCACACATGCAAAAAAGATTCGCCGCGACCTTCATATGCGGCCGGGAGAAAACAAAACAGACCTGAATGTGGAGAGTGTGAATTGGGTTTATGAAGAATACACTTTTCTGTAGCCTCGTGTTAGATTGATCTGTTCATCTGAGCTGATATACAGTACAGTAAATATTACAGTAGCAGACGTACTCCCTCTCCCTGCTTTATTGGTGCGCATGCCGTATGTGCAGATAAGCAAAGGATTATGGGTGTCGGGCAGAGATCTTCAAATCTGGACCTCAAGTCCAAATCCAGGCCAGGTTTTCTTCTATCCCAGGTAAGCAAATTAATACTTGGTGCCTCTGATTGGTCCGACTGTCTTTATACCTGACCGTAAGGTAAAGAGAGGCTGGAAAACCAGAGGTTCTCGGACCCCGAGGACAGCCATTTGAGGACCAGGAGTGTATGGTATGTTAGGCTGGGCCAGAGAGTTTGCAGGACGTGATCGCTCTGAATGTCCGTTCTTGTGTAAAGGAAAGGAGTCGGGGTGTAAGCGGAGCTCCTGTTTCGTGTTGTATTATGGGAGTCCTGCCCCGCCTGCTGATAGGCCTGCTGATAGGCTGCTGGTCTCCGAAGGCGGGGCTAATCACGCCGAGGGTTGGTGCAGGAGAACCGTGGAGCAGGAGGGAGTCGGCTCTAAAAGCGACCCCTGTGTGCAGTTACAACACCGGGGGCGTTTGTGCGAGCTTTCGCGCTCTCTGCCTAATGAGATGAGTTCTCAGCACGCTAATTAGTTCATCCATAACTCTGAGTGCTCAATTAATCATTATAGAGAGCTAATACAAAACAGATAAGACTGACTAACTTCTGGCCCTCCTCATTACCCTCTCAAATAGAACTGCTCGGGCCAATTTTTTCTCATCGTTTTATGAGGCAGGCTGTATTTTTAGAGCTGGGCCTGGTTCTGTCTCCGTTAGATTTCTGCAATAAAACTGTTGGCTGAGTGTCTTCAAATATTCAATAAAATTGAAATTCAAAGAGGAAAAAATCTAAGGAAGAATGTAGAAGAAGTAAATAAAACCAAATTGTCCAAAAAGCTATTGAAATATAATTTTGGTGGGGTGTATGAATACCACAATTGGAAAAATTGGAAACTGTAATTTCAAGGTAATTTCTGTGAAATGCAAAACCCAAGCAAGTGAGTCTGGTTACCTACGATAACTGTGGAGTTTATGTGGTCATGAACCATGGAAAAATATCAATATACTGCAATATAGACACATTGTTGAATGATTGCTTTTTAGTCCTCCAAAAATATCTAATCTCCGTATCTAAAGTTCTATGATTGTTCACCCTAAATATAAGTTTCCTGCTGTCCGAGGCACATTTTACACTGACTAATGTTAGTGCTGTGAGTGTAAGGAGTTTTAAATGCGAGGCCTGCTTCTGAGGCCATCATTAATGTAGTAAGTTATGGGCTGGAGCTGAAAGAAGCGAAGCGGCGTTTTTCGCGGCTCCCCGGCCTCGACGAGCCGCTGCGCCGAATCATTGATCTTCTTTCTTATTTTGCCCAGAGAAACAGACGATGTTTCAGTGAAACATGAAGCTCTGAGGGTTTCAGCTCATCCTGGTGCAGAGAAGGGAAACTTGGCTGGATGATCAAAGTAAATGAATTATGTATAAATACATGATTGCTCTCTGATCTCTCCACGCGCTCTGCTCATTTTTTTTCTCCTTTTTAACGCATCTTGCTCCCTCCTTTAAGAGAATTGATTCCTCCACACTCCTCGGATCGAATCCAGCTCATTGTTCCTTTGGTTTTGTTTTTCTTTCCCTTCAGGATGTTTCTCTGTACACTGAACATTGCCCCCTCTGTGATATTTTCTCTTCTACGCTTTAATTCTTTCTTTCTCTCCTCCCTCCCTCTCCCCTCTCTGTCTCTCTCCCTCTTCCTGTCTCTCTCCTCCTCTTTCCCAATCTTTCTCTCTCTCTCTCTCCTTCTCTCCTTTTTGATCCTGCTTAAAGAAACAGAAATGGGTCATTGAATCTTCAGTGATGCAGCTGACGGGCCCCTGATCTCAGGCTCGGCACATTCCCTCGCTGAAGCTGCAGGCGGTCTGTCTGTCCGTGTCTCTTCAAAGTATCGGCGACATCTTATAATTAAAGCATTATATTTAGTATACATATATAGAATTAAATAGCACAATCATGGCACTGTTGACAAAAAGGTTAGTCTAAGATAAGTTAATTACCTTTGGAGAACGTGGGGGTTTGGTTCCATTTAGGCCAATCAGATTAGCTGTTGTCATTCCCTTTTAAATCAGTACAATAAAGCCATAGCAAACTGGGAATTTCATCATGTCAGGTGAAGAACAGGCACCTGCCTTTGACAGGCTCTGCAGGGAGTGTGGAGGAGTTTGAGGGCTAGAGGTTTGTTCACTAGGTAATCAGTTTTATATGAAAAGATGCGAGCTATTTAGATCATATATGAAACAACTTATGATATATAAACAATGGTGCGACTGAAGTTAATTATTTGCCTTTCCTCCCCCACAAAGTATTCATTTGTGTAAAAATACCTTCTCAGCCTCCCCTTCCCATTACACCCTACCACCGTTTGTAGGCATTATTTATAGGGTGCGTAATGAAAGTAAAAATTTAGAGGGGAAAGATAATAATATGAACAACATGCGATTATTTAGGAACAGGTCCGTTGGCTGGGATTCATTCCCTTGAAACTGCCAAAGAGGTCATGTAATTGTGTTAGAAGGTGGCTGGGTGAGTCAAAATGCACACAAGTTCTTTGACATGAAAGTTGTACAGTGCTCACTGTTTTAATTGACACACCCCATGATGAGCCATTGAACCCAAGATTACGCAAACTCCTATATTGCAGACTATGAAATGACTAAACTGGGCTTAAGCAATAAATACACCATTTGTGATGGATGTAATTTTGAATAATGTTACCGCCACATGCATTTCCATTTAGAGCCCTACATTCATGGAATCAAAGATATCCATTCACTCATTTATAATCAAACCCATTTGTTCCTGATCTGGGTTGGGCTTGGTGCTTTGCACTTCCTATTTCTGAAATATTTATCATATTTATTCATCTGTGGCCTGGCCTGAGGAGCTCATTCCACATGCAAAAGCTTGGTTAAACAGGCAAATCTGGCTCACACACCCATCGTCGCATTGCGGTTTACAAAAGTTGGGGAAAAAAATAGGTCCAGTGAGTTGGACAGAGCCACTGTTCCCAGTGCAGTCATAGAGGCCCATCAGAACAGCACAGGAAGTCATAGTCTTGTGTGTTTCATAGTACTCAGTTATCTGTCCCTGAAGAATGTTCTGGAATCCTAATTACAAGACTGTTAGAATGTGGACAGACGTGTTAAAAAAAAAAAAAACAGGAGTGTGAAAGTGTACATTATTTTAGCTGTTGAAAAGCGTGTGAAACATTTCAAAAACAGACTCACGAGTAAACTGTGCAAATGATTTTCTTGCTGCCGGAGTTCAGCTGTGTGGCTTCATCGAAAGGGGCTTTTCAGGTAAACTTCCAGTATTTAAACAAAACGGCTCTTTTACAGCTTCGCGTGTGTATGAGTGACACCTTTTCTTAAACCATTGTGTATTTGCTTAGTGAGACTGTTTGAGTCCAGCGCTTGACCCAGCGTTGCAAATGCAGGCTTTACCATGACGTCAATGGCTTTTAAAAAAAATGGTGTCGCTTTATGTTTCTACCTGACTGATACTTGTTCCCTAAACCATGCAAATGAGCAGCAGGTGCGAGGGCCAGGTTGGCCGTGTGATTTGCACAGACGATACCGGCCGGCGTGCTGTGGTTTGGGTGAGCGCAGCCTCCCCTGTCTCCCGTCCAACCACACAGCTCACAAATGCAAATGGCACTCAGTCCAGCTGGCTCTGCAGCACCCGCCTGCGCGGCCCAGTTTAAATATTAATGAATGCAGCTTGTTTGTAATA
>CM056207.1:7500-50000 GCA_029692085.1 Gymnothorax javanicus | reverse complement strand
TGCTTCTTGTACATTAGCACACACACACACACACACACACACACTGCACACATACACTCACACAGGTACACACACACACATACACACTCATAAACACACCCGCACTGGTACACACTAGCACACACACACACACACACACACACACTCACGCACACACACACACACACACACACACATGCACACACACACACACACACACACACACACACACACACACACACACACACACACCTGCAAAGGAACACACACATACACAAGGTACACTTACAAGAACATTGTTTTTACTGACATTCATTCTGTAGAGCCTTTTCCAAACCCCAACCATAACCAAATTAAGCCTAACCCTAACCTAACCTTTCCCAAACTAACCATAACCTGAACTTCAACCAAGTCGCCGAAATCCTCCGAAATCCCTTATGAGGACCACACAAATGTCTATTGACACACATTTACACACAATGATTGGCACCATTGTGAGCACTTATCGTTGTACTATTCATTAAAGCAAAAAATACCTACCCAACACCATACATGTTTTCATATGCATGCATTTAATTAAAAAAACACAACTCTGTTACTCCTGGCGTTCGTGAAAGCATTCTTTGATCACACTAGTGTCCATAGAAACAACTACACTGCCACCATTATTTATCTACCATTGTTACTCTCTCTGAACATCTGACTGCTCTGAGAATATTTTACTTCAGCAGGGTGCTCTAACTATGTCAGGTAATGCAGCAGGGATAGCCCTTTATCTAACCAGTCAATTTTGCTCAATTTCTGAGCGTGCAGTTGGTTAGATTTGTATTTCCAGGAAGCCTGCCGTCATTGTTCCATTTCCCAGTTGTTCCCAGGAGGAAGTCCTCGCCCTTTGACTAGCATGTGTTTCCTGTCCTTCCCCTCCACCTGTCCCAGCCCTACACACTCCCTCCCACCCCCCATCCCAATACTGCAGCTCCCGTCCCCCTCCCCTGTGTGCCTGTCTCAGGGTCTCGGCTCGGCCCCAACAGCAGAGGCTGTTTCGGTAAGTACGGGCTGCGTTAAACTCAGAAGCGCGCTCTGCTTGTGCCTCACAGTGTAGAATCCAGATACATGAACACCTCAGCTCCCCCCACAGCCGCAGGCTTCTCTCTGTACGCTTATACTGCTTCATTTAATGAGCGCAAATATCACAGGCCCAGAGAAAAAACTTCACACTTAGAGTCAAGCTTTACCCCGGCCTGAGGCATGTCTACATCGTCAGCTGGAGGAATCTGTTCCTTCCACGATCAATGCTTCACCCCGTCCATCTTCTTGATCTGCAATCTGTTTGCCTCAAGGATACCATTCTTCCCATTGTGTTTTGTGGGTGTGCGTGTGTGCATGCGGGTGTGTGTCTATGTTTGTGAGTATGTGTATTGGAGTGTGCATGCATTTGTGAGTGTGTGCATTTATTTGTTTGTGTGTGCGCATGCATGTGGTCTGTGTGTGTCTGTGTGTGTGTGAGTATGTGTATTGGAGTGTGCATGCATTCGTGTGTGTGTGCATTTATTTGTTTGTGTGTGTGCGTGCATGTGCTGTGTGTATGTGTGTGTGTGTGTGTGTGTGTGTGCGCGCACACGTTTGTGTGTGTTAGCATATGCATGTACATGCGCAGGTGAGATTTAAAACATTTCTAATATGGTTTCCAGCAGGATATCTAAACTCTCACGCTTTACACCTTTTGCCGTTCCTTCAATTCAGCCCCTGATGCCACAAATAATCGCCAAAGTCAAGGCTAATTTGGTTTGAAGATGTTAGCAGCTGGATTAGCTTTTGTCCCATTGTGAAGACACCTGTGTGGGTCTACAGGGTCGGAGTGATTGCTCTGCCTCGTCTTTGGCTGGTGATGAATGGCCTGCCAGACCTTTACTGACACATAGGCTACGCTGGCTGAGCCGCTGTAGTGTTTCACAGTGCCTACTTACCTCCACACAACACAACCTCACTCTCCGCAGTCAGCAGATACTGACCTCTCTACCTCACAGTCCACGTGAGTGCCCTGCCTGAACTTTAGCTCAATGAAAATAATGCCGTCCCACTGTCTGTTTCTGTGGGGCATTGATGTACCCCATCCACTAGAACAGATCATTACCATATTCTTTGAGGCATTAATCAATATCATCACTCGCGTCTCTACAGTACATCTTGCAGAGGACATTTCATCCTGTTTCTCGTAGATTTTATCCCTCGAGATACAGACATGGATCAAACTGACGCTGAGATTTGTGTGAGTAGCAGTCTTTTATTGCGTTCTCACTCACATTAGGACTGTCAAGTAAATGTGTTCGGTGCAGACATACGCAGGTTGAGGTGTGAGCAGGGCTCATATTTGTATGATTTTAACTGGCATTGAAAAACAGGAGATATACGATAAAACACAGGGAGGCTTTCTCAAGCTGTGGTAAGTCATCTCCTGCATTCGCAATGTTTATTATCATAGTGGCCATTACCATAGCTTTGCCATCTCTTGCTGAGTCGTTCCTTATGGACCGTTATTTGGCTTAGTAGCCAAGTCAAATGCACCTGCACTTTCCACAAGTGTACTCCACATGCACAGAGGGATGCCCACACATCACGCATATTTGCATATAAACCCATTATCATGAGGAAACATGATGACACCCAGGGCCAGGGCTAACTGTGCAGTGCTCAGGCCTGGTCCCTATACAAAAACAAGCCCCTCAGAGCTCTGCAGACTGTTACCAACACCTGCAGCACCAGTGGCTTTACCCATCTTTTCCTTTGTTCTCCTTTATTGGGGAGCTGAAGAGACACCCATCCCATGTTAGTATTACTGCAAAACTCCTGTAGCCCTTTTGCTGATTAAGAAGATTTGGCCTGGAGCTGACATCAGCTCTAATTCTCAGGCCGCATATATAAACCAAAAAACAAATGCACACTTGCACACACTCTCTCCTGCCCTGACGCGCTCTCCGCTCAGGTGACCCCCTGCAGCCCTGCCCACTCCTATATCCTTGTGCTCGGCCCACTGTGAGAATACGCTGTCCCTCTCGCCTCCACCATTAGAGCTCCAGAACCATCAAGACACCCAGTCACAACCCCTGAGTCCCTGAGTACACTGCATTCATGTTAATACCCTTCAGCAGCAGGAAGTTCTCTGCCGCGCCATGTTACCCTGCTCTGTACAAAAACATCTCACAAGCAGTGAGACCAAAGCTTAGAAGCCCATCTTCCCTGCCCATCATGTTCAAGAGTTCAGTTCTGTCCCCCCCCCCGCCCACCCCGCCTGTGTCCACACACTCCTCCTTCCCCACGACACCCTGCGGCAGCGTCCTACAGCTGCTGAACCAGCACCGAAAATGCCGCAGCCCCGTCCCATCTCCCTGTCCCGTCTCCCCATCCTACCTTTGTGACAGTCATGCAGAATCTCTGACGGAGGATCCGGCTGGTGTCCCCTTCTGCGTACAGCGAGAGCTGGAGCCGCTGTGCTGACCACAGGTCCTTCAGCCAGAAAGGGAGGAAGAGAGAGAGGCAGGGAGAAGCCGTTCGCTGCCGCTGCTGTAGCGAGTGCTGCAGAGAGAGATTGAGTGCGCGTGGTTACCACAACAGGAAGAGCACTGCCAGAGTCCCCCTCCCTTTTTCTCTCCCTCCCTCCCTCTCCTTCTTCCGCTCTCCTCTCCGCTCCGCCCCTCCTGGCAATCTGATTAGTGACAGTCCTAATGGGGATCATCAGCGCACAGACCTGGGATGAGCCGAGAGAGAGAGATAGAGACAGAGAGAGAGAGAGAGAGACAGAGAGAGAGAGAGAGAGAGAGAGAGAATGATACGCAGAAGGGCATAAGGCCACAGCCCCCTTAAAGCCAGTCTTCAGTGATATTGCAGTGCATGTCAGCTATTGTGTGCGTGTTAATGTGTGTGTATCCAAATGTTTGAAATGATAAAATTGTCCGCTGTACTGGTATATATTTTTGTAAATTTGGTCATAATTCTTTTTTTGTTTATTATCATAACTTCATTTTTCCAGATACATACATCCAGAAATGAATGGACACGCTTTGACTGAAAAAAAAAGCCTTTCGTGTTTGTGATCCTCCTGATGCAACCTCAGTAAGTGTGGTAACAGCAGCTCAAGCTCATTACAGGGAAGCCAGACTTAGATGCAGAAGCCAGCAGGTTTATTTCACAGGTAGAGTATTGCTAATGTCAAAGGTTTATCACCTGAGTGGCTTCAGTAAACATGTATTTGTTGTAAAATAGATGTGGGCAGTTGGTTTTGTCTGGTTCATGAGTACAAAGCTGCGAGCTGTTATTTAGCCAGACTGTTCCAATTTAGGGCTCACAGTGCATTTTTGTTCTGACAAATAAATTGGCTCGGAAGGTAATTGCATTCATAAATGGTGTGAAAAAACAGAGAGGTAAAGTAGACCCAGAGGAGCTGTTGCTGTGCTTGTGTGCAAGCAGTTTATTATCAATGGCAGATCTTAATCTGCATCCTCAGCTTAAAGACCCTTTGTTTTAGTGTTTCTTGACTGAGCACAGGGCAGGATAATGCACATGCGTTTATTACAGCAGTCAGTCTTCTCCTGTTGGATAGAGATGGTGGAGTGAAACAGGATCCCTCAGGGGTCTCTGTTGCCTTAGACGTCCATCACCAGCCTCATCCACAAAGCTGGATAGAGCCACACTGCAGTCTTAGCCTGCACACTGAGCGCGGTGCACACCGCCGCCGTCTCTACTGCACACTGAGCATGCTCCACACTGCTGCCCTCTCTGCTGCACACTGAGCATGCTCCTCACTGCTGCCCTCTCTGCTGCACACTGAGCATGCTCCACACTGCTGCCCTCTCTGCTGCACACTGAGCATGCTCCACACTGCTGCACTCTCTGCTGCACTCTGAGCGCGCTCCACACCGCCGCTCTCTCTCTGCTGCACACTGAGCGCGCTCCACACCACCGCTCTCTCTCTGCTGCCCCACTACTCTCTGGATATTACCCCTCTCTGGGGCTCAACTTTCCTCAGTTCTAGCAGTGTGGAAAAACATGTATTCAGGGTACAGGAGATATTTTCAAAGTGGGGGGGACCTAATCGTGCGCTAAAGCCCAGATAGCAGAATCAGATTTCTAGGTACTGAACCAGCATTTCTGGTCCACTGTCCGACCACCATGCACTATCATATTTTTACCTTGCATTAATATTAGAAAATTACATTGATTGTAATTGAGATGAAGAAGAATAAATGAATAATTTAAAAGGTGTTTTGATCAAAATGGGCAAAGCCATAGGCTTTTTGTTAGTAACACGTCCATGGACCACCCTCTAACCGATGAGCGAAATGCCAGAAAAATGCCAGATCTCCCCCCAGTGGTCCACCGGCCTCTAGCCATGTGGGAGGTCTCAACTTTCAAGGTTTTAGAATTTAGATTTTACTGCTTTGATTGAGTTATTTCACATTGTTGGGGATATTGGTTTAACTCTCTAAAAAGAACATGGGATGCAGACAGTTTATGAAGCCATGGATGAACAAGATTTAACACTAATCAACATATGCAAATTGCTCATCACTGCAAAGATGCACATAATAATGATTTCCTAGCATAGAGTGAGTGACTTTGTGCTGGCCTGTGCATGCAAGTTTGTTAGATTTAGAGGGTTATACGTGTCTGTTGTTCAGTCCAGGACGTCTGGCTGGGATCTGGCTGGTCAGACGATGGGCTGTGGTGTCCTGTAGAGAATTATGGCCCCGCTAATGACCCCCCACTTCTAACTCACAATAGTCCTACTGAGCGCGAAACATCCAGAGCTAAAGGTCTGTCCCGTTCACTCAGAAGAATACCGTGCTGTACAATGATGATCAATTAGTACATTGGACAATTTCTTGGGCAATTTTTTTTGCATTTCCACTCATCCAAGTGGATGGAATGAGAATACGCAGTTATTATTTTTATCATATCAGACCATTAATTTTTCTAAGCGGTATAACTTGTCATCTTGTTTCATACTGGCACATCCATAACACTGGAATTGCAAAAATACATCTGTCCAGGGCAAGGACTCAGCGCAGCTGCCCCCACAGAGTTCACAGGCCTGTCACAGGTCTGCCAGGGAGGATTGGTCATTATTGCTGTGTTAGGGTTTGTGAAGACGATTAACATTACATGATAGGATCCTACCATCGGCCGCATTCGACTGGTGCTTTCACGAAGTAATTGTTTTCCGTAAATGTTTCTGAATGATTAAATAGGTATTGGAAGTGCAGACATGAGATTACCAAATACAATAGAGAAAGGAAGACTCCTCACCGAGGGGTAATTTGTGGTTACAGTCACATGGGTGCCCCGCCCCTTTAGATAGCTTACCAGTTCAGGACCCACCACAAGTCTAACAGCTGGCTGCACGAACAGCTGACCAGCTAACAGCTGAGTGCTAAAAACAACTAGCGCTACCGGGCTTCATGGGTCCAAAGAAGATCCAGCAAACTGAGTTGACGACATTAAAAAGTCACTCGACTTCCTAACAGAGCAGGTTTCTGCTGTTAGGCTACAGCAGAAAAGCATCTTGGATCTGGTCGAGGAGGTGAAGGTGCTGCGGATCCAGAACGCGGAGAAGGACAAGAGACTTGCCAACCTGGAGAGCAGAATGGAGGACCTGGAACAGTGCACCAGGATGAATGACTTGATCATCACTGGGCTCCACATTAAACCCCGGTCATACGCTCGGGCGGTGGCCACTAACAACGGGGGGAACCCGGTGAACTAGAGGCTCACTCCACGGAACAGCAGGTGGCTGCCTTCCTGCAGTCTAAGGGAATTCAGCTGGACTGTAATACCATTGAGGCATGCCACCCTCTGTCCGGGAGAAACGTTAATGACAAACCAGCTGTCATCATGAGGTTTGTCAACAGAAAACACAAGACCGTGCTGCTGAAACTGGGGAGGAAACTTAAGGGAACAAACCTCTTTATCAACGAGCACCTCACAAAACAAAACGCTGACACAGCCAGGAAAGCACGCTACTCCAGGAAACAGAAGAAAATTTGGTTACACTTTACTTGAAGGTATCGTCATAAGAGTGACATGACACTGTCACAACTGTTACATGACACAGTCATGAACGTCATATGTCATAAACATTTATGACTGTTGTCATTAGTTGTCATTTTGTTTTTGTAATGAGAAGTTGACATTGTTTGGGTTGTCTTGAGTCATAAACGTTTATGACATTGACATAATGTTCATGACATGTTCATGACTGTGTCATGTAACAGTTATGACAGTGTTATGTCACTCTTATGACGATACCCTCAAGTAAAGTGTTACCGAAAATTCAAAATACCTGGACTACAAACTGTAAAATATTCATCAAACTAAACGGATCACTGGAAGTGACCAAAGTAATTGTCATCCAAAATATTGAGGAACTGGACAAGTATCAATGACAGACATGATCTGGATTGTAAGGTAACAAATATGACACGCAACCATGACACACATCGAAAGATCTCACTCACCTAAATCAGGAGACAATAACCACATAATTCAAAGGATTAATGAACATGACCAGCTAGAACTGAAAACATTTGAATACACCGATCATAACTCACATGATTTGGAAAATGATGTAGACCCAGACAATAATTTCTCCTCCATCAATAATAACTGCAGCTACTACACAGATAAACAGTACAACTGGGACAATAACACGTATGGCAAGTTATCAATTATTCACTTCAACAGCAGGAGCCTGTATGCAAACTTCATTAACATTAAGTAATATGTAAGTCAATTTACATAACCATTCATATAATTTGCATATCTGAAACCTGGATTAACAGTGACAAATGGATGGACTTTGAACTGGATGGCTATGATCTCAGTTACATAAACAGACAAAACAAAGGTGGAGGAGCAGTAGCTATATATGTGGACAAAACATTGGACTTTAAAGTAGTGGAAGACATGTCAGGTGTTATTGACAATGTACTTGAATGTGTATCAGTCGAAGTTTGGATGAAAAAAACAGAAATATAATCATTAGCTGTGTATGTAGAGAACCAGGCTCTAGTGTTGAAATCTTCAATACCTGGATGGAAAACACATTCTCAAGAACAACTCATAAAGCAATTTTCATCTGTGGAGATAAAAATATTGACCTGTTAAATCAAAATAATCACAAAATGACCGATAAATTTATCAAAACAATAATAATAATAATAATAATAATAATAATAATAATAATAATAATAATACATTTTATTTATAAGGCGCCTTTCAGGGTACTCAAGGTCGCCGTACAACAGGTTAAAAGCAGTAAAAACAAAACACAGTTAAAAGTAAAAACAAGCTAAGGTACAGCATGCAGCAGAGGTCCACACAGGTCAGCCATAAGCCTGCCTAAATAGGTGAGTCTTAAGGTGAGATAAGAATGTGGTGATAGAGTCCAGGTTTCTAATATCAGGGTGGAAGGAGTTCCAGAGGTGGGGGGCAGAGCGGCTGAAGGCTCTTGACCCCATAGTGGACAGACGGACTGGGAGGACTTTCAGAGTGATGGAGGAAGCAGACCTAAGAGACTGGGTGGGAATATTAATATGTATAAGGTCAGACAGGTATGGGGGGGCAAGGTGATGGATTGCCTTGAATGCATGGAAGAGAATCTTGTAATCAATCCGGTACTTGATGGGAAGCCAGAGGAGTTGGTGTAGTACAGGGGTGATGTGGCTGATGACAGGGGTTCTGGTGATAATGCGGGCAGCAGCATTCTGGACCAGTTGGAGTTTATGAAGGAGTTTATGGGGAAGACCAAAAAGAAGAGAATTACAATAGTCCAGACGGGAGGTGACGAGAGAGTGAACCAGGATTGCGGCACTGTGGGGGGTGAGTGAGGGGCGGAGGCGGTTTATATTTCTGAGGTGGAAGTAGGCAGACCGGATGGTGTTGTTGATATGAGTTTGGAAGGATAGGGTGCTGTCAAGGACGACACCCAGACTCTTGGCCTGAGGGGAGGGGGAAACCAAGTAGTTGTCAATGGTGAGGGTAAAACTGGGTTGTTTGGTGAGTGTGGATTTCGAACCAATGAGGACTACCTCTGTTTTATCACTGTTGAGTTTGAGGAAGTTTGAGGTGAACCAGGACTTGATTTCCTGCAAACAGGTACAGAGGGAGGAGGATGGGAAGGTGGAAGATGGTTTGGAGGAGACGTAGAGCTGGGTGTCGTCCGCATAACAGTGAAAATGGATATTGTATTTGCAAAAAATCTGTCCAAGTGGGAGGAGGTAGATGATAAATAGGATGGGGCCAAGAACAGAGCCCTGAGGAACACCGGAGGAGATGAGGGAGGGGTGGGATGTGAATGATTTCCACTGAATGAACTGAGTACGGCCAGAGAGATATGAATGAAACCAATCCAGTGGTTTGCCAGATAGTCCAATGGATGCCAGTCGATCAAGGAGGGTGGAGTGGGAAATGGTGTCAAAAGCTGCGTTCAGGTCCAGGAGGATGAGGATGGATACCAGTCCAGAGTCTGCTGCTATGAGGAGGTCGTTAGTGATTTTGGGGAGGGCTGTTTCTGTGCTGTGGCGGGGGCGAAAACCGGACTGAAACTGTTCGTAGAGGTTATTGTTGGTGAGGTGAGACTGAATCTGTGAAGCCACCGCTTTTTCCAGAATTTTTGCGAGGAATGGCAGATTGGAGATGGGATGAAGGTTATTGAAGTTGTTGGGGTCCAAGCCAGGTTTTTTGAGTGATGGTGTGACAGCGGCGGACTTGAGAGATGAAGGGACAGAACCAGAGCTGAGGGAGGAGTGAATGATGGCGGTTATCAAAAGCAGCAGAGAGGGGAGAGAAGCTATAACCAGCGAGGATGGCAGGGGGTCAAGTTGGCAGGTGGATGGTTTGGAATTCCTGATGAGTTTGGATAGATCAGCAGCAGAGGGGAGTTCAAAACAGGAAAGGGGTACAGAGTGGGCGGGGGGTGGGGAACAAGAGGAGGTTGGCAACTGGACATGTGAGGGGACAGTTGCTGGTGAATGGTGGTTATTTTGAATTGAAAAATGACATCAACGAGTTGCAGTGGTCAATTGAGTAGAAATGTGGGGGGAGGGAGTCTGGGGGGCGGAGTGAGTTCTTGACCACAGAAAATAGGGCCCTGGTGTTCCCAGCACTGGCAGTGATTTTATCTGTAAAGTATTGTGATTTGGCTGAGGAGAGGGCATCTTTGTATTTGAGGATGTGGGTATGGTACATCTGTTTGTGGACAGTGAGACCAGTTTTGTTGGAAAGCCGCTCGAGCCGGCGACCTTCGGCTTTCAGCTGACGTAGATGAGGGGAAAACCGGGGGGCAGAGTGGGGGAATGAAACAGTCCGGGTTTTGAGGGGGGCAAGTGAATTTAGCAGTGTCTGGAGACCAACATTGTAAATGGAAACCAGCTGCTCCGGGGTGCATAGGGAAGTAATGGTGGAAAAACGGTCAATACCAGTTGTGAGGTCGGTTAAATTAATGTTTCTGGTATTGTGGAAGGACATGGTGCATGATTGTTTGGTTATGGACAGTGTCAGATATAAATTAAATGAAACAAGCATGTGGTCGGAGATGGGGAGACCGACAGCAGAACAATTGAGAGGAGTGTCTCCAGAGCAACAGACAATGTCCAGAATATGGCCTTTAGAGTGAGTGGGGAAATCAATATGTTGTAGGATACCAAAACTGTCCAGGCATGAAATGAAGTCCTTAGTGAGAGGATGATTAGTATTGTCCATATGAATATTTGCATCACCTAACAAAATTATATTTGTTGTGAGTGAGCAAATATGTGTGAGAAATGTAGTGAATTCGTCAATGAAATCCTTGTTGGGTTTGGGTGGGCGGTATATGGTGACTAAAACAGTTGGAGTGGGACCATTCAGTTGTATAGCAACGGACTCGAATGAAGTAGACACCGGCACTGTGACAGCTGAGACTTTCCAAGTCTCGCGGTGGAGTATCGCGAGACCTCCTCCTCTGCCGGTGAGACGGGGTTGACAAGTGTAAACAAACCCAGGTGGAACAGTCTCATTCAACTGAGAAAAGTCATCGGGATGTTGCCACGTCTCCGTTAGACAAAGAAAATCGTACTTGTGGTCAGTGATGAGGTCCTGCAGTAATTGTCCCTTGCCAGTGAGGGAGCGGATGTTGAATAATCCAAATTTGACGTCAGACGGTTGGTTGGAGAAGCTGACATTAGCCGACCTAGCCAGGCGGGCTAACACGCTGTGATCCACCTCCCTACGGGTGATTCTCCGAGGGTGACGGCGGGTGGAAGACCAAATGGAGTTTATAGCAGTGGAGTGATCAACGTGGACGCTTCGTCTGGACCCGCGGTGGATGTACCTCCGATGGGGAAGGCAGGCGATCTCCGGGAAGTCGTGCAGTACAGGCGGAGGAGCAGACCGATGGAATCGTAGTTGGAGGAGCTCCGCCCTCATGTATTGGATCAGAGTTGATGCTGGATTTATTAATATGGATAGGATAGTCCACAGGAGCACAGAGCTCACAGAGAGATTGTAAATCCACATGATGCCCGTTCACCGAACCCGTGGTGAAGCGGTGGCCAGGTGACTCGGGTGAGTAGAACGCCAACACACTACGAGTAATGTATGAGCAGTCTAGGACGCAATACTGACAAGCGGATCGATTTGACAGTGAGCCCAAAAGAGATTACCAGTATCACAATCGCCACACGTATGTGATCTACTGCAAGCTATGCAGAAAACATAAAAACTTTTAAAAACAACCAGAAAGCAGCGGCAGCCAGACGCGCCAGCGTTCACTCAACCGGAAGCCCCTTTTTAACATCAATGTACAGTTTAAAGCCTTTATCCTAAAATCACTAGACCCAGCAGAATAACATCTCATTGTGCCACATTAATTGATAACATATTCACTAATGACATCGGAAACAACACAGTAAGCGGACTATTAATTAATGATATCAGTGACCACCTGCCAGTTTTTATAGTTTATGAAAGGAATTACAGGAATAATGAGCTAAACATCAAAACAGAATACAAACAAATGAGGTCAGATGAGTCCATGAACGCATTTAAAAATGACTTATTGGCGCACAACTGGGATGACGTTTACAAAGAAATGGACATTGACAGGGTTTTTTGATGCATTCTTAGGAATATTCAAGTCATTATATGACAAAAATTGTCCTATAAAACAGTATAATCGAAAAACAATATTTGGAATGTCCTTGGATCACTAAGGGATTACAAAATGCCAGCAAAAAAAATGCAGTGTATAGAAACTTCATAAAACAGAGAAATAAAAAGAGGCAGAAAATAAAAATAAAAGAAGGTAAGGATATTTTGATTAATAGAAACCCAGATTCAATGTTTCTAACAGCTGTAGATGGAAAAAAATAAAAAAAAATTATTGATATTGTTAAGAATTGTAAAAACAAAATGTCTACTGATTGCAATGATATTGATATGAAAACAGTGAAAAGGGTCATTGAAGGGGATTTCAAACCTTTAGCATACATCTGCAACTTATCATTGCAAACCGGTAAATTTCCAAACAAAATGAAAACAGCAAAAGTCATACCTTTTGCATCACTTCACAAACTACAGACCTGTCTCTTTACTTCCACAATTCTCCAAAATTCTAAAAAAATCTTTAGTGTAAAATTGAATAAATTCATCGATAAACACAAATTACAGATAGTCAATATGGTTTTAGAACAAACAGATCCACATCGCTGGCAATAATTGATTCAATTGAAGAAATCAAAAACTCTATAGATCATAAAAGGCATGCAGTTGGGGTATTCATCGACCTTAATAAAGCTTTTGACACCATCAATCATGACATTTTAATCAATAAATTGGAATGGTATGGCATAAGGGGGATAGTAATAAAGTGGGTAAAAAGTTATTTGAGTAACAGGCAACAGTTTGTGAAGTTGGGTGACTATACTTTCTTCATGTTTGAACATTGCTTTTGGTGTCCCTCAGGGGTCAGTGTTGGGTCCTAAACTATTTATTTTGTACGTAAATGACTTACGTATGTAACATGTCTAAGGTTTTGAAGCTGGTTTTGTTTGCCGATGATACAAATATTTTCTGTTCTGGGGACAACTTAGATCAACTTGTAAAAGGAGATTAATTCAGAAATGTGCAAATTAAAAATATAGTTTGATAGTAACAAATTATCATTAAGTTTTAACAAAATTAAAGTAATCTTGTTTTGTCGACATGAGGTTGGTGCACAGGTGCAGGTCCACATAGATGGGGTATACATTGAAAGGGTTCATGAAATTAAATTTCTTGGTGTCACAATGGATGATAAAATCAGCTGGAAATCTCATATGAAACATATACAAATTAAACTTTCAAGAAGCATTTCAGTATTACATAAAGCTAAGCATCTTCTGGATCACAAATTACTGCACATTCTATACTGTTCACTTGTACTACCATATTTAAATTACTGTGCAGAGGTCTGGGGCACTCACTATAAAAGTTCACTGTATTCACTGGCCATTCTACAAAAAAGAGCAATAAGATTCATTCATGAGGTCGCATATCTGGAACATAACAACTCATTATTTCTAAAGTCAAAATTATTAAAATTTATGGATATCGTGGAATTTTCACACAGCACAACTAATGTACGAGCTAAAAATGACTTATTGCCTGCTAATATTCAATGAGTTTTCTGTGATTGAGATGGGTGTTATAATCTTAGGCTGAAATTTAATTTAAAAACGCAAATGGTGCGAACAACCATGAGAGGTTTTTGTGTTTCAATATGCAGGGTGAAATTGTGAAATAGACTAGCGTTGGAGTTAAAGCAATGTTCAAACATGACCCAGTTTAAAAGGATGTACAAACACATGATATTCACGAGGTACAGGGGTGAGGAAGGGGTTTGACAGTCACCAGGTGTTCACAGGGATTACTGTATTTCTGTCTGTAAATAACGATTGCAAATATGTAAATAGTTGGATATGGGTATGGGGGTGTATTTATAAGGTATAAACATATATTGTATACTACATGATATCATATATTTATAAATATGAATGAATAATTACTTAATACTGGCTATGATAAATATATAAATAATAAGGTTATGTATGATACTATCAATTACCTTCTAATTAAACTAAGTTATATATTACCTTCTAATTAAACTAAGTTCCTATATATGTATGGAAGCTTAGTAATTATCAATTATCAACTGACGGAGAAAGGGTGGGGTTCAATAAGTTTGCATTTCTTCCCACTCCTTTTCAAATATGTATGTGTTTTGATAATTTCTTTTGCACTAAGCTATTGATAGTTGGAAACAATTTTATTTTCTCCATCTTCCTTGTTTTTTTTATGTTCTCTTTCCTCTTACATGTTCGAAATAAATAATAATAAAAAAGTCTCTCCTTCCAATAAAGTCAATGTTAATTCAGAATCTCACTATGGGAGCTTTTTCACCATGCAATCAATGGTATATTGTGCTGGTATTTTATCAATTTGCCTTTGTGGACATTATAAAAAAAGAAAAAATCCCACAGCATAATGTCATTTTCTTATGACTATAGGACTTTTCATTCCCTTCTTTTCTCAGATATCTCCAAAATAGCATTAGTAAAAGTCATATCACACCAACACAATGAATCTGTGCCATATTTAACAAGAGCACTCAGAGAGCGCAGCACCTCAGCCCAGGGCCCTAACCCTAACCCTTACCCTAACCCCTAACCCGGATCACTCCCAAAATCTAATCAATTGGTCCTTGTGTCATTTCTGACCTTCTGTGGAAATTTCATCAAAATCTGTTCATAACTTTTTGCTTAAAGTTGCTAACAGACAAACAGACAAACAAACAAACCAACCAACCAACGCCGGTAAAAACATACACCTCCTTGGCGGTTGTGAATAGATTTTCCACTCTTTTTTACAAATAGTGATATAACTAGATGCCGCCATCTAGTGCTTAAATTAAGACATACACTTATTATATAACCATTACGTAAAGGCTGCAACTGATAGTGCAAACGACTGGAGAGGCAGTAAGAGCCGAAATTGTCCTGTGTCCTGTGCGGTGTCCTGCTCGCTGTCCTGCGCAGTGTCCTGTGTCCTGCGCGCTGTCCTGCGCAGTGTCCCGCGCAGTTTCATGTGTCCTGCGCGCTGTCCCGCGCAGTTTCCTGTGTCCTGCTCAGTGTCCCGCGCGCGCTGTCCCGCGCAGTTTCTTGTGTCCTGTGTGTCCCGCTGTGTCCCGCTGTCCTGCGCAGTTTCTTGTGTCCTGCGCGCTGTCCTGCGCAGTTTCCTGTGTCCTGCTCAGTGTCCTGCGCGCTGTCCTGCGCAATATCCTGAGACCTGTGCAGTGTCCTGCTCGCTGTCCTGCGCATTACCCTGTGTCCTGCACGCTGTGTCCTGCGCAGCATCCTGTGTCCTGCGCGGTGGCCTCACGGCAATTGAACAGTGTCCTGCTTGTTGTAACAGGATAGGACAGTTTTATATATATAAATTTCATGCCGTCGGAGAGAGGAGTTGAGTTTATATTTATTTTCTATCTTGAGAACAGCGACTTTCGAATAGCACACATCCTTGCAGATTTTAGCTCTGCATTGTAGTTTATAGGCTACGTTAACCGGATCAATCACGAGTACTAACCAGTTCAATATATCAAATCTATTACGCTGCTCCTGTTGCAGGAAAGTCACTATCTGTACACCATTTCTAATTTTAACATCGGTATTTTTCAAACACGTCCCGGTTTTACGTGGGTTTACAATGCTCATTCAAACTGTAGTCACGTTGCCTGTACATAGGCAGAGATACGACATAGCTTACAGTTGAATCACTGAGTTGAATTGGCCAGCTCGTAAAAACAATTTTATGTTCATTCCGACAGATGACATTTTGCTTAGGCTAATAGGCCGTGTCATCACCTCCTCCCCCGTCAAAGCAACAGTTTCAAAACTTGAATTGCAAACCGATTCTTCCCATCAAATAACAGAAATTAAACCAAGTCACTGAGTTAGTAGCTCATTGAAGAGGGGTTTGGATTGACTTAATAATAGCCTACCGGTCATTCCGAAGGGAGTAAATAAACTCCAGATGCATCATAGGCCTATCCTAAAAAATATCTCAGGCGAATAAGAATAAAGAAATGACCATGTGTATCGTTGCGCATGCTTTATTATAATGTATGGCAGTAAACCATGTGTGCCTCTGATTTATTGTTGTGGGTCGAGAGCAATATTCAGACGTGCCTTGTTTCATTCCAAAACATGTAAAAAGTTGGAGTAGCCTCAAGGTTTCTGCCAGAGAACTGAGCATTACTACCAGAAACCTTGCATCAAAATTTTTGAAACAATGGCTGTGAGACTGTTTGACAGGTTTGAAATGGCCAAATCGCGGCTCGCGGCAGTGGCCGAAATTGTCCTCTCCTGTGAGATTGACGCAGGACACTGGAATACTTCCACAGGACAGTCAACAGGACACTCGTGCAGTGCTAGACAGTCAGCAGGACACTCGCGTTTGGCGCAGGACAGTCTGCAGGACACTCGCGTTTGGCACAGGAAAGTGAGCAGGATTTTATTGAAATGGATTATGAAAGAAAAGATCCGCACATGCAAACCAGGCTAATGTAATCCTGGGCCTATACTCCTGCAAAAAAAGTAAAAAAAGAAAAGTTGTCTGCACGAAAAAGGAGCGGACTGAAGCATATTTTTTGCACTAGTATAATGTGATAATATTATGACGTCTATCTTCTTGCGGAGCCCCTACGGTAGACTGTAAAAAATGGAAGGCACTATATCCCAATGGGTAAAACCAGAACGCTTCCCACGATAATTTATGAAAGCCTAACCCTAACCCTTAACCCTAACCCTAACTACCCATGGGTAAGAGCGCTGTCATAAATTATTGTGGTAGCGTTTCTGGTTTCACTCATTGGATGGTTTCACCGATTGGGATATATTGTTTTCCGTAAAAAATAGGCAGTGGCTCCATAAACGGCGCTGTAAACGGTGATTCGGGGCTATATTTACGGCAAGGCGGAGCGGGATTGCGCGGAGGCGTCTCCGGGCTAATCTAAAATGACGAACTCGCGTTTGACAGTTGTAGGAAGCAATTTTGATGATTTAGCCGCTGAAATCCTGTCACGAAAATTTAGAGTTCAATTTCTTGTGCTGTTATAAGTGGTAATCCATGTTACTGAGTGATGACACGAATTCTTTCTACAAGAGTTAACTACTCCTTTCTGTATATTTCCCCATTTAAAACCACCTAGGAGCATACTGCAACGCGCTGTTTGGCATATGTGTACTCGGGTGTGGTACGATATTACGAGTGACAAAGCTGACCTGCAGGGAGAGGGGACAATCGCACTGTGGCACGGTACCGAACAATCGTACCTTGTGCGAAAGCGGTCTGAGAGTTTGTATTAAAAACTAACACTCCACCGTAGACCGCAGTTCAGTGCGCTGAGCTTGGAAGCTGCCAACAAAAGTGAAGGAACGTCAGTGCGCATGCACATCGTAAATATAGCCCCGAATCACCGTGTACGGCGCCGTAAATGGAGCCACTTCCTAAAAAATAATAGCCTACATTTACCTATTTTTCCCAGTAAATTTAACCATTTTCCCCCCATTATTTCTTAAAACAGTTTTTCTCCAGTAAATCTAACATTCTTTTACATATTTCAATCTGACAGGAAAATCATATTAAAATTACATGAATAAACTGTTATTTTGAAATGTGTCACATACTGTAGCAAAACATTGATTTTGCAGGTTCCCCAGTGGCCAACTGGTTTAAGTGTGTGGGTTATAAGCATTTGTCCTGCTCACGGAGGCCCGGTGTCCCAGTTTCAGATTACCCCCGTTTGAAGTTAATTTCAGATTACCGGGGGGACTTGAATGGGGGTGATCTGTTACCATAAATGCAAACTCTCACTAATTGACAGCAATTCATGTCATGTATGTGCAAAATGTAATTTTTGATTATTATTTTTTTTAAGGAAACATAGCTAAATATTCATGCAACCCAACATTTTTCCTGGAAATGTAGTAGGCTCACCGACCAGTTGGTCAAAAATTAGTTATAATATCCCGATCCAAATTGGACTAGTGTACTATAGATGTAGCTATAGATGCTCAGCGTCAAAATTTGGAACACTTCCTTTTCGCATTTTTGAATTGGTGATGAACACCTCAACCCGTTCTGATCAGTATGAGGTCATTTACGCAGAATCGAAATCGCCAGAACACTCATAAACATGTTTTTGGTTCATAAACCGCTCGGCTGGTATGCTAATAAGAAACATTTAAAAGCCAATCAGAGTCATTAAAAGTCCGCCCGTTGCTACGCGGGTCGGGAATCGCAAGCTATTTTGGTGAAGAGGACGTAAGTTATATTGTCTACATAGTTACCAACAAAAAGTTCAAAGAGAGCCTTAGAAGACATTACTATAGATAAGTATGGACCAGTATCTGCTTTGGACTCAGAATTGATGTATCATTGCATTTCCTCAAGAGAAAATAGCTAGCATGTCTTCATACATGTGAACATGCAGTCCAATACAGTATGTCCGAACATCCAGTCATCTGCCGTATATTTAGGTTTATAGGAAATTCCTCAGAATTACGTCATTGTAATGTTAAACCGCTGCCATGTGCTTAGTTGTAAAGCGCTGTATGTGTGTCCACCTATAGACCATCAAATTGATTGACAAAGTCAACGCTGCTCTGGAACTGGGGAAGGGAATCGAGGATGTTGACTTAGTTTTTGATGTGTTGGTACCAGAAGTAAGTATATGCCATGTCTAATTTTTTGAGCTTTACAACAAATTTGATTCTTGACTCCTAGCACAAATTTATATAAAATTTCTGTCACCTAGTGTACCTACTAATTATTTGAAATATTATTGTGTTTAAGGTCACCATTGAAATATTGCGAAGACATGAGGGTGTCCGCCGGTACAGGGCTGAGATGTGCCTTGCCTCAGAAGGACCTGCATTGAAATAAATTTATTTCTGAGCAGGTTGAATTAAATTTGCACTTACTGTACACAATGTTCAAATTTTTTAAAATGCAGGATTTACTTTTGTTTGTTATTTATATTAGGATTATTCTTTAATGTTAACATTGTATATATGCAGGATTTACTTTTGTTTGTTATTTATGATTATTCTTTTATTCACAACTTTTTATGACATGTAAATAATAAATATACGTGATACGATCCTTCCTGCAGTGCTCAGTGTTCAATGACCAGCGATTTCGTTCACTATCAAAGAGACAGCAGGGGCGGATCCAGGAATTTTGCAAAGGGGGGGTGCACCCCCCATATGAGCGCTGAAGGCGCGAAGCCTGGAGGGAGTCTGGGGGCCCTTCCACAGAAAAAATTTTAAAATTAAAGTGCCAAATACGCGTTTTCCTGGCATCTGGGAACAAAATTCAAGGTCTTATAGTTAGCTGAAAAAGGCATTTTTTTCATTAACAATTATCTCTATTTAAGGTATAAGTTTGCACTTGACTCTGCAAAGACAATCAAAACAAAGAGACTTAGGTCCTATTCTGATAGAAAAGGACAAACTGTGAAAATGATCAAAGCATCCATCAGGATACATCATGGATTAAACATTTAAAACACAACACTAAAGTTGTTTTCTTTCATGGAGAGTGGTATTTAATTCACTTTGAAGTGAATTTCCTACATGCACATTAGGCATATTCAGTAGGCATGCAGAGCTACAAAATCATCTTCTGGAAATTTTTAATTCTCACTAAATGAGTTGATGAAGAGCATTCTTTGGGGGTATCTATGGGCGTACATATCATTCACTTTGTCATAATCAAGTTTAAGATCCAGTTGCACTGGCACAAATGTTACTCTAAGATATAGCGCTGTTATCACTACTTAAACAAATGTTATAGCTCGTCTTAAAGTTAATCCATATAGGACTGCATACAACAGACAGTGTACAGTTGTCAGAGTTGTATAGTCACTTGCTGTTTTATACATTTAGCTACAGAAACCACTAGTATTGAAGAGGCCTAGTTGTCCCGTGTTAAAATATAGCATTTAAACTGTAGTGCAATAAATACTCAGAGGATTAACTTAACTAAAAGTGTCAATATCACAATGTAAATGCTTTAATAAAAGTAGAAATCCTGCATTTAAATTAGGAGTGAACTCATCCATAAAACCGTGTTTCAGCTTGGCTTGCTTGTGAATATTCAAAAACTGATCCTGGTGTGTCATCTAGTGGTAGAATATTGTAACTGCGTGCATAAATTTGCAGCTTCATGTCCACTGGCATCAACATCTGTACAGACACCCTGCCGAGCACCGTTGTTCTTGAACGCGCCAAATCCAGATAATCCTTATGATGAATTACATTCATATTTTAATTTGTAACGAGTAACGAAGTGGCCAGTGTCAACGTAACGAGGTGAAAGTATACTTTTTATCTTTTAAATGTAGTAGAGTAAAAGTCAAAACTCAAAGTACAAATCCTCACAAAAAAAAAACTACTTAAGTAGGCTACTGTTCGTTACTATACACCTCTGACCAACACAAAGTGCGTTAGAACTCTTTTTTTTTTTGACTACCCCTGGTAATTTCATTTTTCCGGCATGGCAATTTTTCGAGTTTTAGGCCTTGTGTGTCATGTTCGAAAAAGGCTGTCTTCGAAAAGTCAGTCTGCAGAACTAAACCCGCCATGGACAGTATATCTTAAGCTGCTTGACGGCAGGAGGCACTCACACGGGGGCAGTGGCGGATCTAGAAAATTTTACATGGGGTGGCAAAGGGGTGGCAAGAGGTCTGGGAGGGGTGGCATGGGACGTCCTCAGTGTGGTATTAGGAGATCCCCAATTCCAATGAAATTGGGACATTGTGTAAAACGTGCATAAAAACAGAATACAATGATTTGCAAATCTCATAAACCCATATTTTATTCACAATAGAGCATAGACAACATATCAGATGTTGTAAGTAAAGATAGGCAGAGGTTCACCAATCTGCAAAAACACTGCGACTAAAAATTGAGGAACAATTTCAGAAAAATATTCTTCAATGTATTTATTGTACAGTGTGTCCCAAAAAAAGGAAACCAAGAATAAATGGTTAATTCTATAAAAATTACTAAACATTCTTTGATTAAAAATGGCATTTGGTGTTATATAACTATGTCTTGTATCGAATGATGTCAAGTAAGTGGAGCTTTTGCCACACTCAACTGAACAACACTGACACTTTTGGAGTAAGTCAGTAACCACTTTGCGCCAGATTACATAAAATGATGACAGGCCTAAACACAGATGAACCTGCATGATCAGTTTCAACTTTTCATTGTCCGGGCCATTAGTGCTTCAGGTTGTGTAGTGTGTACTGCTTTAAATGTAAACCCTACTAGCTGCCTGACATGTGCACAAATCATGCAGCTGACAGCAGAACAATGAGTTCTGGCAGCGATGCCTGACTAATTTTGTGTTCTTTGTATGATGTGAAAAAGTACACAGTTGTGTAATTAATAGTCCTAATTAGTTTTATAGATACTAAGTTTCAACAGAATACTTCTCATTTTATTCCCAGTTTCCTTTTTTCCAGATGCACTGTATTATTATGCCGTCCAAGATGTAGCAGAGTGAATATTTAGGCCTGATGAAATAAAAGTACCTCAAAATAAATACAGCAAAAGTATTTAAGTCACAGTCCAGGACTGATATTGGCCATCTCCTTTAAGAGAGCTTCAAACGACGATTGTTGTGCTGTGCGGCAAAACGTCTCACAAACATATCCAAACCTAGCTCTTTTGCATGTTGTTTCTCAATACTGAGAACAGCTAGATTTCTAAGACGATCGTCTGATGATTGTCAAGCTACACAGACTTCCAGTAGTGTCGTGGAATTTCCGCCAAGTCGGATATTGCTCCTGCCGCAAGTACTTATGAGCTACGTCAAGAAACGGAATTGCTAGATCAATACAAACATATATACGGTAAAATAATAGCAATTATATTTCAAGTTTCAATGGAATTTAAGAAATTTTGCCTGGTTCGGCTGACACATGCCAAATTCATTAGGACATACCATCCATATGTTTGCAAAAAGGGCTAACGGTAGTCGGTACGGACCCGCCCGTACCTTTACCTGTGATAGAATGAGACGAGAGGCTAATAATACCGCTGCCTTACCTTTAGCATACAGGCTAGAGATAAGGGTCCGTGCCCGAGGCCACAGCCCTGACAGTAAGGAACTGGTTTTATTATGCAGCCTCATTGCTGTGACATTGATCACATAACACTGAAACTTAACAGCGACCCTCTGGATTCAAACATTCCTGTTTTTGATATCTAGCTAAATGCATCATAAAATGTTCTCGTTTTCACTATAATCAAAACTAACCGAAGAGAAAAATGCTCCAACAAATCACACGGGAGTAAGTCACTTTTGACAAGCGATTAATGAACGCATTGAACCACTGCCTTTAGCGTACAGTCCATCTATTACAAATTTTACTCAACTTTATTCACCCGGGGAAACTGACTTCACTTGGAGAAAGTTGCGTGGCTAAGTGGCTCCACTCTGCTGCGCTGCACGCAGACTCCAACATGTGTCCATGCCAACTGACACACGCCAGCTGAGCAGGAGGCTCCGCCACGCAACTCCAGCGTTTGATGCAGGACCGTAGCTATGTATTTGAGGAGCCGAATATTATATTTACATTTATATTTTTTGTGTGTGAATTTTTCTTTTATTTCGATGCTTTGAGGGGCTTTTAGACATAGTGGTGATTTGTTCTACAAGTATAGTTTTAAGAACGTTAAAGCTAGGGGGGCAGCTAGGGGGGCAAGGCTCTGCCCCCCTGTAGATCCACCCCTGCACGGGGGCTTATCACATAAAAGTAATAACTGGTCATGCCATTAAGGGGACCTATGCAGGATAAAGCAAAACAGACCCTTACTATTGCTGCACAGGAAAAACTGAGACCTGAAAAAACTATTGCTGCACTGAATAATACTTCGTGCCATTATTTGGTTGAAAATTAAAAAAAAATTACGGTGTCTTTATTTGATGCATTATAGAAAATAATCAATCAAATAAAGACATACTCGTTTTTACTATTTTAATTTTCAGGCAAATGATAGCTATCCATGTGTTCACTTAAAAAGGGGAGGTGGCTTTTAAAAAGTGCTGTCTCGCGGTACACTATAGCAGTGTTCTGCAGTAGTCGAGTAGTGCCCGTATAATTTGAGCTCTCTTGCGGCTGTGGCACTTTCAACAGGACTGGACGATTTGCAGCACACTGCGGTCAAGTCTGATTACTGGTCTAACTCAAGCACTAGTGAATAAACGGTTTTTATGTTACGCGTCTGTTTCATTGGAAATGGCATCAGAACATTGTGGTAATATTGAACTTTGTATTTTCATAGTAAAAATTATGCCTTCATGCACGCCTAGTGGAATTAATGCAAGAACCTAAGATTATATTTTGCTGCGAGTGTAATAATTTACCTGCACCACTCGCAGCACCTTAGAGAGCTGTGCTGCGACTCGTCGCTGTTTAAAACATATAAAAAATAAACATAAACCCATCACCTCTCTCCGACTGCATGAAAATTTCAATAATAAAACTGTCCTTTCCTGTAAGAAGTACGCAGGACACCGCACAGGACTCAGGACACTGCACAGGACAGCGAGCAGGACACCACGCAGGACACAGGACAATTTCGGCTCTTACTGCTACTGCCCATTAGTGGAGGTACATTGGAGAACTTGGGATGATGAAAGATGAGTGGGGCAGCTGCATTCTGAATGATCTGTGGGGGTTGAATGGGGCAAATGATTGACCAGAAAGGAAGTAGCTGCAGTAATAGAGGCGGGTAAGATCACTGTGGCTTGGATTTGGAGCTGTGTCGAGCAGGTTTTTTTTAATTTTATTTTTTATTTAACCCTTATTTAACCAGGGAAGTCCCGTTGAGATTGAAATCTCTTTTTCAAGGGAGCCCTGGGGGTTGAGGTGGGGCGGGAGAGGGCAATTTGCACAGCCAATTGGATCAGGGGATGATTAGGTGGCAGGTCGAAAGAGCCAGGTTGGGACTTTAGCCATGACACCGGGGAACCCCCTACTCTTATCGAAGAGTGTCATAGGATCTTTAATGACCATAGTGAGTCAGGACCTCGGTTTAACGTCCCATCCGAAAGACGGCGTCTCCTTCAGTACAGTGTCCCCGTCACTGCACTGGGGCATTGGGGATTATTCCACCAGAGGGAAGATCGCCACCTACTGGTCCACCAACACCTCTTCCAGCAGCAACTTGGTTTTCCTCGGTGGTCTCCCATCCAAGTACTGGCCAAGCCCACACCTGCTTAGCTTCAGCCACGCGGCTGGAGCAGATCGAATAGTGGTATGGCTGCTGGTGGTCTGGTAATGTCAAATTCCTTCTGATGTTGTACATAAGGAATCTGCAGGACCATGCTGTTGCTGCAGTTTGGTCCTGGAAGTTTGTTGGCTGCCTAAGACCACCACCAGAGTGAGTGGCAGCTATTGTAGTGCCATCAATGTTGATCCCATCCCCCCCGCATGTCTCCACACACTCTTGTACAGAGGAGGTTCAATGGTGAATGAAGAGCAGCTTTATCTTGTACAATCCCATGTCCAGAAAAGTTGAGACAGTGTGTAAAATGTGAATAAAAATAGAGTGCAATGATTTTCAAATCATTTAAACCCTATATTTCATTAAAAATAATGCAAAGACGACATGTCAAATGTCAAAACTGAGAAATCTTATTGTTTTTCGCTGAGAAATATTATGGTTTTTGGAAAAACTGCTAATTTTGAATTTGATTCTAGCAACACGTTTCAAAAAAGTTGGGACAGGGGCTACAAAAGACTTGAAAAGTTGAATGATGCCAAAAAAAACACTTGGTGAACATCTCACTTCAAAGAAGATTAGTTAGCAACAGGTCAGTAATATGATAGGGTATAAAAAGTCTTTCAGACATAAAGATGGCAATGGCTTCACCACTCAGGGAAAGACTGCATGGGCAATTTACAAAATAACATTTCATAATGTAGAATTTCAAAGAATTTGGGGATTTCATCATCTACAGTACTTAATGTTAGCAACAGATTCATAACATCCAGAAAAATCTCTGTACACAAGAGACAAGACCAAAAACCAATATTCAATGGCAATGATCTTCGGGCTTTCAGGCAGCACTGCCTCAAATACAGACAAGATTTAGAAGCAAAAATCACTGGATTGGCATACTTCTGTAAACCATTGTTAGCAAACCCCATTTTTCGCTGTGTCCACAAATGCAAGTTAAAACTCTGCCATGCAAATATTAAGCCAAAAAATATGAAAAAATATTTAATATTATGAAAAAAATATGACAAAGATGTCTGCAGAGTGTTGATCAGCTGAAAGCCTATATCAAGCAAGAATAGGAAAACATTTTGCTTCCCAAACTTTAGCAGTTGGTCACCTCAATTCTCAAATGCTTTCAGAGTATTGTAAAAAGAAAAGGTGATGCAACACAGTAGTAAACATTAACATAACATAACATGTATGGCAAGAACAGGCCGTTCAGCCCAACTAGGCTCGCCAGTTTCTTTATACTATTCTGAATATATCACTTCAGATACTAAATGACTCAATGGTATCTAGCTTTAAGTCAAGCCTGCTCTTGAAAACTCCAAAGGTTTCTGCCTCAACAATATGGTCAGACAAGCTATTCCACATCGAAATTACTCTTTGGGTGCGCTGCAATGTTATAGCATTCATGCAGTATTAGGCACTTCAAGTGAAATATTTCAATTTGCTTAGTTATATTCAATAAGAGAATGTAAATATGAACATACAGTGCATTGTATTAGCTCTGTCATAATCACAATCATCATTCTACTTAGAACTAGAAATGATTCCTTGGCGTTGTGCTAATTTGGATGAATCCACGTCCCCCTCCTCGCTTGCTAGGCAATATTTAATACATGGAGGCGGAAAGCATCTGCAGTCTGAGAAAATAAGAAAGTAAAAATGTACCTATAAATTTTATATTTGATATCACAGTTTAGAGAATCCTATTGGAATTGATTGATATAATCCTACACATACACATTTTAGATACACATAAATGAACAAATTAATTCAAATATATTCTATATATTCAATAATTAATGACAACTGTTGGTCGCAGGTTTGCATCAATACTACATATCGAAATCTACCACCACTCAACCCCAGATCAATGAGAAGTCAGCTTACCTCTGGAGTCATTTGGTCAAGTTGGTGAGCAATTAACAGGCCAAAAAGTTCATTCTCACTCTGTTTTGGACTTTTTTTCCAAAACTTTTGATGACCGTAGACAACCGGTGTAAATTGGTTGTCCTTCTGGCAGACTGCTCAGCTGCATCCAGAGTTTTTGTAGTACCGCCCCAGAAATAATTGAACAACAATTAGCATATGAGCCTGGGAGATCTTTAGTAATGAATTATACATGGTTTCATGTGAATTTGAAAAAAAGGTAGGAAGCCCACAATGTTAATCGCACTTGGGATAATCTTTAATATTGGTGTGGTTTTTTTAATATGTTATTAAGTGTTCAGATGACCGGATTCTGATATCGATAGCATCAGTGAAAAAACTACCCTTCCTCTTGGGCAATAATATCGTGACAGATATATGAGCCTTCATGTAATACCACATTACTTGTTAGATTAAATGGATGAATTAGATTAGATTTTACACCTTAGTTCTTGGATGATTTGGCACATTACTTCGAAGTCTTGGCCGACTGGACTCTGGCTTCTTACTGGTGGTGGGTAGGCCTACTTCCTCATCCTCACTAGAGTCCAGTTCCATGGATTCGGTTGTGTCTCCATCCAGGTCCTGTCCCTGCTCCCGGTCCTGCTTCCGCTCCTGTGCATGTGCCTGCTGCTAAAAATGCTATGCATTTTTATATGTGATGACTGTAATTGACAGTAGAATGTGAGAGAATCAATACCATGTCGAATTTTTTGCTTCAGAAAACTGATTTTTCTTAACCACTAATTGGAATACTGTTGGCTCACTGTAGCTAAAGTGGTTGCTACAGAGGACAACGTTTTTTTTCTGTCGCAATAGATCATTTTTTTAAACTGCTGGATAGATACTGTGGGCAAGGATATTGAACAGTTTGCCCATCAGGCTTAGCTGAGGAGTTTAATTCATGCAACTCTTGAAAAACAAGGATTGGAGTGAACTTCCCCATATTCTAAACCGCGTTCAAGCTCGGCTTGCTTGTGAATATTCAATAACTGATCCAGGGGTGCCATCTAGTGTTTGAGTACTGAAAATGCATGCTTAATTTTAAGTTAATGTGTAAATATGTTAAAATACGATTAAATGTGTGTACATGAATTATTTTTAAATATTTTATCCCAAATAATAATTTACTGTAATCGCCCTGAAGGGGTTTTCCACAATAAATGCTAACTCGCTGTACATTATCCCTTTAGCAGCGAACGGAACACAAAGTGCTTCACTATGATACCAAGGTGGAGCAGGAGTTGATAGGAGACATAAGAAAGAGCGGGACACATGAAAACAGCAAGAAGGCATAATAGCGCGAAGAGGACACACAGTCCTCGACCACAGCCACGCTCAGGGCCCTGAGAGCTTGGGCGGGGGCGGACTTAGCCCGGGGCACCAAGGACGTCCCCTGCGAACAACCGGCTCCCCAGAGTGGCGCGGGGTGGAATTGGAAGGTGGTGGCCAAAAGTAATCAGATGGGGCGGGTTTGGGCCCCGCTGCGGCCACACCACTAGACACCCTCACCCAAGGACGGCCCCACTGAGGTTGATCAAGTCTCGGGGTGTGTCCCGTAGCCAAATGGAGTTTCAGTGTTCAGTTTTTAGGTGGCTAAATGCTAAGCTCTAATAAGGGTTCTTTAAACGACGCACGAGAGGTCTATTTGGAGGAGGTAAGTGTTTTAGCAGTGATCTAAGGTAACTAACTGGTTTTTAGAGTTTTTAAAGGTTTTTCTATGTTTTTTTACCCAATTTTTTTATCCGATAGTATTTTAAACAAAGTACGATGCTCGAGAGGTCTTTTCGGAGGGAGTAAGTGTTTTTAACGGTGTTTATAAAGGTAAAAGAGTTTTCGTTCTTTGAAGGCTTTTTTGATTTGTTTTTTAATTGATTTTTAATTGTTTTTTTTTAGGTGATGGGCGCATTGGATTGAGGCAGAACTGATGGTGAGTATTTAATGGGAGGGTTTTTTGGAAGTCCTGGTGATGCATGAAGAGGTCTAACGTGGAGAAGGTTCTTTTAACCTCATGATGTTCATGAGCGTCTCATATCCAATCTTGACGCTTATGTGCATATGAGAGTGTTTTTTTGGTGATGCGGAGGAGGTTCCTTTAACCTCATGATGATCATAAGCATCTCATATCCAATCTTGACGCTTATGTACATATGAAAGTGTTATGGTTTATGCGGAGAAGTTTCTTTTAACCTCATGATGATCATGAGTGTCTCATATCCAATCTTGATGCTTGTGGACATATGAGAGTGTTCTTGGTGAAAGGGTTTTGGAGGTCCAGGCGACGCGGAGGAGGTAAGTGTTTTAAAGGTGTTTTTTCGATCAAGAAAGCTTTTTTTGAGTGGTTCCGGGAAGTTGAAAGGTTGTTTAAAGGAATCAATTATCGGAGGGTTTTTGGATGTGAAGGGTTAGGGTTAGGGTTAGGCTTATGAAGATACTCACGTACTCCCCGACAAGCCCGTTAAGGCAATTGCCGGTTTAAAGTAGAGCACGCAGGGGAGCACTGGCCGGCGCACGTTGATTCAATCTACCCATCCAGTTGTCAGTCATAGAGAAGGGGGGTAGATAGAGCAAGAGGTAGAGGCTAAGATTTTCAGATAAGTTGAACACTCTTAGTGGCGCCTGAAAGTAGCGTCCGGAAGCCCTCGGCTCCTTTGAAAGGAGCCAGGGTGGGAACCTAGCTATTTTAGAACTGGGGCTAATAAGGTTTTTTTAGAGGAGGAATTTCGAGACACATCGTCAGTAGTGTACCTTAGGATCATTGGGTGTTTCGGCCATTACCACTATACACCCTCACCCAAGGACGGCCCCACCGAGGTGATCAAGCTCGGGGTGTGTCCCGTAGCCCAAATGGAGTTTTAAAGAGGTTTTTAGATGGCTAAGTAGTAAGTTCTAATAAGGTTTTTTATTTGATCAATAGGTGGCGCATGAGAGTCTTTATCCGGGGGGTAAGTTATTTTTAGCGGTTTTAAGAATAAGTAACTGTTTTTAGAAGTTTTCGGAGGTTTTTTTTTATCCGATGCGAAGTTCGGAAAGAGTATTTTGAATGTTTTCTTTGGAAGATAAGATTTTTAAGTTCTTTAAAAGTCGGGTTTAAGGCGGGATCAATAGGTGTTTAACGCGCGACAAAGGGGGGTTCTCTTTTAGCTTCATAATGTTTGCAGGCGTCTCACATCCGATCTTGACGCCCGCAGACATATGAGAGTGTCTGGGGGGTCCCAGGGGTGCGCGGATGAGGTTTTCATTGGAAGATAAGATTTTTAAGTTCTTTCAAAGTCGGGTATGAGGCGGGATCAATAGGTGTTTAACGCGCTGGACAAAGGGGGGTCTCTTTTAGCTTCATAATGTTTGCAGGCGTCTTCACATCCGATCTTGACGCCCAGCGTATATATGAGAGTGTCTGGGGGTCCCAGGGGATGCGCAAAGTCGATGAGGTTTCTCATGATGTTCACAAACACCTCATATCCAATCTTGGTGTTTGTGTACATATGAGAGTTCTTTCTTGAAACGTCTTGAAGCGTCTTGAGCGTCTTGAGCGCAAGGGGTTTCTCTGAGTCTCATGATGTTCGCCAACGTCTCATATCCAATCTTGACGTTTGCGTACATATGAGGGTGTTAGGGGGGACCCAGGGGTGCGCAGACAGGGTTTCTCATAATGTTCGCAAGCGCCTCATATCCAATCTTGGCACTTGGGTACATATGAGAGTTCCCTCGGAAATGACATTTTGAAGGAGGTAAGTACTTTTGTCGGTGGTTATTATATAGCGGAGGTTGGTGTCTCGTTAAGTTAAGTTAGCGAGGATTCCATAGGAATTAGTTCGAGGGTCTGGGGTAGTATTTTAAATAAGCGGGATTATTTTGTCTGTTTGTTCAATTAGCGGAAGGTGTTTTAAATGTGGTTCAATTAGCGGAGGCATCGGGGATGTGTTTGGGAGAGTCCATAGGAGTCCCGTGTGAATTTTGGTGGGGATTGGTGTTTCCCTTGAGTCGGTAGGCGGGAAGGTGTTTCCAAGCGAATCAATTAGCGGACGAGGTCTTAAAGCGATTTGGAATTAGCGGAGAGGTGGTGAATATGTTCGCGGAGGATGGTAGATGTTATCCAGAGATTAAGGCGGGCGGTGGTCGGTTGCTTCGGGAAATTTTGAAAAAAAGGGGGGTCCGAAATGGGTAAGGCGGGTCCTTAAGGGATCCGGGGTTAGGATGGAAGTTTGTCCGGGTCAAATTGGGGTTAGGAGAGTGATTGGGGTCCTTAAGGGATCTTCTGTTAAGGGGAAGTTTTTGGTCCGTCTTCTGAAGGGTCGAATTTCAAGGTTGGGGGTGGGAGAAGCAGGGTTCTTCTGGTCGTTGGTTTGGAAATGTTGGAAAAGTTCAATTCGCTCCAAATAAAAGAATAAAAAGATAAAAAAGGTGGGTCAGATTGGGGAAGGTATTTTGGACCTCCTGTTGAGGTAAAATAACAAGAAAACCGCGTGTGGTGCAGTATGTGCCGTTGCGTGAGCGGAGCTAATCTCCATAGAAGACTGAGCCACGGTTAAGGTCCTGACGCTCTGGACCACCCTCCCTGCGTGCTGTTCCAAGGGAACCCAGGGGGGCCGCATACTTACCCCCTGACCCACGCTAGCCGCTTGTTAACACCGCAAGGTTACCACGGCTAGGTCGATCAGGGCTGAAGATGTGGTCTGACATCTCAGCACCGTCCCATCCCCACCGACGACCCCCTTAGAGAGGAACCAGAAAGGCCCCGCCGAAGCGCAGCCCTCCGAGACCTCCCCAAGAGAAGGAGGGATTAGCAATACCGAAGCATCGCCTTCCCGCCAATCCTCCTTGGTGGGGTGTCAGAAGGGATTTCCCCTTTAGCAAGATCCTGTGTCCCATACACCGCACGACCCCAGGAATTGCTCTAAGTCCTATGACGAGATCCTGTGCCCCATACACCGCACGACCCCAGGAAGTCGTCTTGAATTTTCTTAGACCTCGGCGAAGGGCCCGTAAGACAAGTTCATGTCTAAAGGGACTCACCTGCGAGTGAACGCGAGTGCCTTCGCCTTAATTTAAAAGGTATTAAAGATGACCGATGCACTAAATTGTTTTGCGGTTAAGTTTAGGGTTGCGAAAATAAATTTTAGAATTTCGTTAAAATAATGTTAGTATTATATTTGTATGCAAGAGGAAAGGGATATAATATCGTTTTTTAATCAGGAAATCGGTTTATTGATGTGTAATAAAGTCATTTTAAATTTTTTAAGACCATAATGCTTTGAGTTTTAGCGGAGAAAACTTTATTATTAAGGAAGTAAGTATTATGAGGCTTTTTAGGTTGGGAAATTGTGTTTTTCATATTATGGGGTGTTAATTTATAATTTTAAATGATTATAAACATGTAATAAGCAGTTTTTAACGTGTTAATAACTATTTTATGTTTTTTATTGTATTATAAGTAATTTAATGTTTGAAAATTAGTCGTTTGTAAGAGGAAAATTCGTTTGGGGTATAATAATTTGGTAGTAAAGATTAATCTATTGTTAAGAGTTATTTTAATATTTTTAAGTGGATTTTAATAAAACGATTTTAAATATTTATTTATTAATAAACGGTTTATAATAATATTGTAGGAAAGTGTTCTTTAGGGGTTGAATATGGTTGTAAGTTAAATTTTCTTTGGTTTTAGAGAACATATAGAGTAAAATTTATTAAAAATTCGGTTTTGGGTTTGGGGTCAAAATTTATTAAAAGGTATTAGGTTTTAGATTTAAGGTAAGGGTTTGGGGGTCAGGGTGGGGTTTAGGGGTTGGGTTTAGGTGTTAAAAAGGGGTGAGGTTAAGATTAGGAAAGGCTAGGGTATTAGGTTTAGGTAGATGGTTATTAGGTTAGAAAAGGTGGGTTAGGGGTTGGGGGTTGGGTGATAAGTTAAGGTAAGGGTTAAGGTTAAGGGGGTTGGGTAAGGGGGGGTTGGGGTTAGGTCTGGAGATGGTTATTAGGTTTAGGTAAAGGGTTAGATTAGGTTAAGGTTAGAAGTGGGTTAAAGATGGGTTAAAAGAGGTGGGAAGGTGGGATAAGATTGGGGTTAGGTAAGTTAGGGGGTTTGTGTAGGTTGAGGTTTAGGGGTAGGGGGTAGGGGATAGAATAGATAAGTGTCAGAGGTGGGGGATAAGTTAAGGTAAGGGGTGGTTTAGGGGAGGTTAAGGTTAGGGTTAGGGGTTGGGAAAGAGGTGAAGGTTAGGAAGGGGTAAGGTGGAGGTTGGGGTTAGGTCTGGAGATGGTTATTAGGTTTAGGTAAAGGGTTAGGTTAGGTTAAGGTTAGAAGTGGGTTATAAATGGGTTAGAGGAGGTGGGGAGGTGGGATAGGGTTGGGGTTAGGTAAGTTAAGGGGTTGGGGTAGGTTAAGGTTAGGGGTAGGGGGTAGGGGTTAGGTGTTAGAGGTGGGGAAAAAAAATTAAGGTCAGGGGTGGTTAAGGGGAGGTTAAGGTTAGGTTTAGGGGTTGGCTAAGAGGTTAAGGTTAGGTAAGGGTAAGGTAGAGGTTGGGGTTAGGTCTGGAGATGGTTATTAGGTTTAGGAAAGGGGTTATGTTAGGTTAAGGTTAGAAATGGGTTATAGATGGGTTAGAAGGAGTGGGAAGGTGGGATAGGGTTGGGGTTAGGTAAGTTAGGGGGTTTGGCATAGGTTAAGGTTTAGGGGTAGGGGGTAGGGGTTAGAATAGATAAGTGTCAGGGGTGGGGGATAAGTTAAGATAAGGGGTGGTTTAGGGGAGGTTAAGGTTAGGTTTAGGGGTTGGGGAGGAGGTGAAGGTTAGGATAGGGTAAGGTGGAGGTTGGGGTTAGGCCTGGAGATGGTTATTTAGGTTTAGGAAGGGTTAGGGTTAGGGTTAGGGTTAGGCTTATGAAGATACTCACGTACTCCCCGACAAGCCCGTTAAGGCAATTGCCGGTTTAAAGTAGAGCACGCGGGGGAGCACTGGCCGGCGCACGTTGATTCAATCTACCCATCCAGTTGTCAGTCATAGAGAAGGGGGGTAGATAGAGCAAGAGGTAGAGGCTAAGAGTTTCAGATAAGTTGAACACTCTTAGTGGCGCCTGAATGTAGCGTCCTGAAGCCCTCGGCTCCTTTGAAAGGAGCCAGGGTGGGAACCTAGCTATTTTAGAACTGGGGCTAATAAGGTTTTTTAGAGGAGGAATTTCGAGACACATCGTCAGTAGTGTACCTTAGGATCATTGGGTGTTTCGGCCATTACCACTATACACCCTCACCCAAGGACGGCCCCACCGAGGTGATCAAGCTCGGGGTGTGTCCCGTAGCCCAAATGGAGTTTTAAAGAGGTTTTTAGATGGCTAAGTAGTAAGTTCTAATAAGGTTTTTATTTCGAGCGATGCATGAGAGTCTTTATCCGGGGGGTAAGTTATTTTTAGCGGTTTTAAGAATAAGTAACTGTTTTAGAAGTTTTTGGAGGTTTTTTTTATCCGATGCGAAGTTCGGAAAGAGTATTTTGAATGTTTTCTTTGGAAGATAAGATTTTTAGGTTCTTTAAAAGTCGGGTTTAAGGCGGGATCAATAGGTGTTTAACGCGCGACAAAGGGGGGTTCTCTTTTAGCTTCATAATGTTTGCAGGCGTCTCACATCCGATCTTGACGCCCGCGTACATATGAGAGTGTCTGGGGGGGTCCCAGGGGTGCGCGGATGAGGTTTTCATTGGAAGATAAGATTTTTAAGTTCTTTCAAAGTCGGGTTTGAGGCGGGATCAATAGGTGTTTAACGCAGCGCGACAAAGGGGGTTCTCTTTTTTAGCTTCATAATGTTTGCAGGCGTCTCACATCCGATCTTGGCCTTGTACATATGAGAGTGTCTGGGGGGTCCCAGGGGTGCGCGGATGAGGTTTCTCATGATGTTCACAAACACCTCATATCCAATCTTGGTGTTTGTGTACATATGAGAGTTCTTTCTTGAAACGTCTTGAAGCGTCTTGAGCGTCTTGAGCGCAAGGGGTTTCTCTGAGTCTCATGATGTTCGCCAACGTCTCATATCCAATCTTGACGTTTGCGTACATATGAGGGTGTTAGGGGGACAGGGTGCGCCAGACAGGGTTTCTCATAATGTTCGCAAGCGCCTCATATCCAATCTTGGCGCTTGGGTACATATGAGAGTTCCCTCGGAAATGACGTTTTGAAGGAGGTAAGTACTTTTGTCGGTGGTTATTATATAGCGGAGGTCGGTGTCTCGTTAAGTTAAGTTAGCGAGGATTCCATAGGAATTAGTTCGAGGGTCTGGGGTAGTATTTTAAATAAGCGGGGTTATTTTGTCTGTTTATTCAATTAGCGGAAGGTGTTTTAATATGTGGTTCAATTAGCGGAGGCATCGGGGATGTGTTTGGGAGAGTCCATAGGAGTCCCGTGTGAATTTTGGTGGGGATTGGTGTTTCCCTTGAGTCGGTAGGCGGGAAGGTGTTTCCAAGCGAATCAATTAGCGGACGAGGTCTTAAAGCGATTTGGAATTAGCGGAGAGGTGGTGAATATGTTCGCGGAGGATGGTAGATGTTATCCAGAGATTAAGGCGGGCGGTGGTCGGTTGCTTCGGGAAATTTTGAAAAAAAGGGGGGTCCGAAATGGGTAAGGCGGGTCCTTAAGGGATCCGGGGTTAGGATGGAAGTTTGTCCGGGTCAAATTGGGGTTAGGAGAGTGATTGGGGTCCTTAAGGGATCTTCTGTTAAGGGGAAGTTTTTGGTCCGTCTTCTGAAGGGTCGAATTTCAAGGTTGGGGGTGGGAGAAGCAGGGTTCTTTTGGTCGTTGGTTTGGAAATGTTGGAAAAGTTCAATTCGCTCCAAATAAAAGAATAAAAAGATAAAAAAGGTGGGTCAGATTGGGGAAGGTATTTTGGACCTCCTGTTGAGGTAAAATAACAAGAAAACTGCGTGTGGTGCAGTATGTGCCGTTGCGTGAGCGGAGCTAATCTCCATAGAAGACTGAGCCACGTTTAAGGTCCTGATGCTCTGGACCACCCTCCCTGCGTGCTGTTCCAAGAGAACCCAGGGGGGCCGCATACTTACCCCCTGACCCACGCTAGCCGCTTGTTAACACCGCAAGGTTACCACGGCTAGGTCGATCAGGGCTGAAGATGTGGTCTGACATCTCAGCACCGTCCCATCCCGACCGACGACCACCTCAGAGAGAAACCGGAAAGGCCCCGCCGAAGCGCAGCCCTCCGAGACCTCCCCAAGAGAAGGAGGAGGTTAGCAATGCCGAAGCATCGCCTTCCCGCCAATCCTCCTTGGTGGGGTGTCAGAAGGGATTTCCCCTTTAGCAAGATCCTGTGTCCCATACACCGCTCGACCCCAGGAATTGCTCTAAGTCCTATGACGAGATCCTGTGCCCCATACACCGCACGACCCCAGGAAGTCGTCTTGAATTTTCTTAGACCTCGGCGAAGGGCCCGTAAGACAAGTTCATGTCTAAAGGGACTCACCTGCGAGTGAACGCGAGTGCCTTCACCTTAATTTAAAAGGTATTAAAGATGACCGATGCACTAAATTGTTTTGCGGTTAAGTTTAGGGTTGCGAAAATAAATTTTAGAATTTCGTTAAAATAATGTTAGTATTATATTTGTATGCAAGAGGAAAGGGATATAATATCATTTTTTAATCAGGAAATTGGTTTATTGATGTGTAATAAAGTCATTTTAAATTTTTTAAGACCATAATTCTTTGAGTTTTAGCGGAGAAAACTTTATTATTAAGGAAGTAAGTATTATGAGGCTTTTTAGGTTGGGAAATTGTGTTTTTCATATTATGGGGTGTTAATATATAATTTTAAATGATTATAAACATGTAATAAGCAGTTTTTAACGTGTTAATAACTATTTTATGTTTTTTATTGTATTATAAGTAATTTAATGTTTGAAAATTAGTCGTTTGTAAGAGGAAAATTCGTTTGGGGTATAATAATTTGGTAGTAAAGATTAATCTATTGTTAAGACTTATTTTAATATTTTTAAGTGGATTTTAATAAAACGATTTTAAATATTTATTTATTAATAAACGGTTTATAATAATAGGGAAAAGTGTCTTTAGGGGTTGAATATGGTTGTAAGTTACCTTTCTTTGGTTTTAGAGAACATGTAGCTTGAAAATTTATTAAAAAAAATTGGTTTCGGATTTGGGGGTCAGGGTGGGTTGAAGGCTTTAGTGTGGGGGTGAGGCGTTTCAGGTGAGCTAGGGTTTAGGTAGATTGCTGCTGGGAGGAGCAGGGGTTGGGGTGAATAAGCCAGTTAGGTTATGGGTTATGGGTTAGGGGTTATGGGTTATGGGTTAGGGTTAGGGTTATGCCAGGTTTAGGAAAACGATCTTCCTTTCTCAAGTTTCCTTATGAGGGCTCCTTGTGGAAAGCAAAGTCAAGAGGCCATTCTAGTGCATGGGAGCCTTTATATAGGAAGAATTTGTCCCTCTTGTGTTGAAGTTTAAGTGCGTATGTTTAGTCCTCTTTGGAACAAAGTGTTTAAGTTTTATGATCCAATGTTTTTCTGTTCTCACGCCTGTCCTCCTGTGTCCAATTGTTGTTTGTCTGAGCCCGGATATTTCTAGTGCCTCAAGCCCGTGGTGAAGGGAAGTGAGCCACTAGGGTGTGTGTCTGTCTCCTCATGATTTCTAATGTTATATATACAGCTAATCTAGTCCTTATCTTGTTACCTGTTTCTCCCACATATTTTATGTCACAGTGGTTACACTTAATATATATGCAGTTAAGTGTGTTGAGTGTAGAGTGCTTGTTTGATTAGTGTATGTTGTGTTTGTTGTGTTGTTTGGATTGTTGTGGCTTGTTTGTAAAATGTGTTGGGTCTTGTGGATGTGACTGTGTTAATTTCTGGTAATTTGCTGTTTGACAGACGGTCCTTGAGGTTTTTGCCTCTTATAAGCTGAGATGACTTCTATAGTCCTGGAGTATGTCAGTGTCTGAGATCTGTTTAGATTTTGCTTTGAATGCATGTTTGCTGCTTGGCTAAATGCTGAGTAGGTGGTTATGGAGTGTATATTTTCCTGGGATCTTGTGGTCTTGTGGTCAAGAAATTTTTCCTCGATCTGTCTGAGGAAGCATCTAAGTGTATCCTGTTTTAATGTTTGAAGAGGCTCTGCAGCCCTCAAAATCAGTTGCAGCTGTGTACAAATCCTGTGGTACCTTAGCAATTGTGATTTAATCAGGCCTTTGAAAGTGTGTTTTGATGGAAGACTGTTTTGTGTAAAAGGTGTGTCTGTGTTCCTTTTTTTTTTTAAAGGAAGACTTGTGCTCCAATGTGTGTCTGGGTAAATGAGGGTCCTTATATGTGGTGGTGGCGGCCCAGGAAGTTTATATATATATGCTCTTTATGTGTGGTGTATTTTAACTGTGATTGATCTGTAAAGTTGAGGATATGAATGAAGTTTTTGAAATCTTCAGGCTATGTGTCCATGTTCCCATATGTCATCTAAGTATCTAAAGTACTAGTGGGTAGTTTGGAAGTATTTTCAAAAAACAGTTCCTCCCATCAAAGCGAAATGTTGGCATATGCTGGGTGCAAATTTTTTTGCCCAGGCTGTGTTAATTGATCTGCAGGAAAAGAAGTCCTTGTTGAATCTTCAAATCACCTTTGGGTGAGGCTGATTTCCAGGAGTTGCAGGAGAGGTGTGTCCGGGCGATTGTCGTCCGGGTACTTCTCCATCCAGGCTTTTACAGCTGTTAGTCCCGACACTGTGTTTATGTTTGTGTACAGACTGTCTATGTCTATTGTGAACAGGATGGCTTCCTCTGCTATTTTGGTGTTTTTTATTTTGTGTATAAAGTCATATGTGTCCTTAATGTGGTTGTGTTTTGTGGATAGTGGGTGAGAAATAGTTCATATATTCAGCGATCCTGTAGGATTCACTGTTGCAATCTGAAACAATGGGTCTCTGCTGACCTGGTATGGTATGGTCCAGGACTGGTGGTTTGTGTATTTTGGGAGGAGGTAGAAAACTTAGGTCTAGATTGTCCCCCCTGAGGGTTAGGGTTGTATAGTGTTAGAATCATGTAAATCTGATTTACATCAGAAAATGCACTGGCACGCAAGTAACTATTTAATGCTTTCTATTTTTCCTTTTTAGTGTTTCTGAATCTTTAAGAAGCTCTCACATACGATACTTTATTACTTTGTTTATTGTGAAGGTGTCAAAGAGGAGAGGGAGGTATTTGTCTGCTTTCATTTAATCCAAATGGATGTAACGTTTGTAATTTTACTATCCATTTTTTCTCTTCTCTCAACCTCCTCCTCAAGCTCCAATTCCTACCTTTTTCCAGGCCCACTATATATAAATGTTCAGGGCCGTGGGCACGAAAATGTTCATACAATATGGTGGGTTTTATTGGTGTTTTAATCAAATAGAGGTGTTGTTTAAGCCTGACTCATGGCGAATTCTTTGTTTGACCTATGTACCATTTATTGCACCTGGTGCATTTGATGCCATAAATTAAATTCTTCGAGTCAAGGCTGAAATCCTGTGTAACAGGTAGATATCGATTGGTGTGTATGTTATTAATGATTTTGTGTGTCTTAAAATAAGGTAAGAGGATCGTTCTTTCTTTCAGATAAGGTTGCTCGTACTAGTATATCTTTTAGATTCTTATTTTTTTACGATAGCTGCAATGATCCTGTAGTCTTGGAATTCTCTGGCCTTCTCCTGAAGCTTTAAAAAGTGGCCTTTAATCCTATTGTTAAGAACTGTGGCGGCAGGTGAATATGTGGTTATCATGGGGATCAACTGTTTGGTTTCTCTTTCTCCAGGGTCCGTATAGTTTTGTTGAAAGAGTTGTTTTTACTTCCATTTTTATACTTCTTAGGAAGCTTCTACTATATCCCCTGGGTCTAAGAGCCTGAAACAGAGTCTTTGTAGCCAACAAAATGTCTTCTTTTTGCTACACAAATTCGATGAAATCTTATTAGTTGGGATTTAATTATCCCCTTATATGTGTAAATGGATGATATGATGATTTGTGTAGCAAGGCATGTGTGTCGGTAGATTTAAAATAAACTCGAGTTCCAAGTCCCCATGTGCCGTCTCTGTTCTTTTTACTAAAAACTTCGGTATCCAGGAAGTTTATTTTGTCAGGTTGTAGGTCATTTTTAAAGAAATGGATTCATGATGAGTATTTAAAGTTCTCATGAAAGCTATAAAGTCAGCTTCAGTATGTGGCCAAATCCCAAAAATATCATCCAAGTATCTAAGATATAGGGTAGGTTTTTTTCGAGCATTTGGGGAAGACAGTTAGCTCCCAATCAGCCATGTAAATATTGGCATAAGCAGGGCAAACTTCTTCCCCATTGCTGTGCCCTGCACCTGAAGATAATGTTTACCATTAAATTCAAAATCATTGCAGGTGAGTCCCAACTTTAATAACTTTAGGAGGTCTTCATCTGGTCTCAGAGGGTCTGGATATTGATGGAAGACCTTCTGGACTGCCTTGAGTCCTAAATCAGTATCAATATTTGTGTAGAGTGCATCTACATCAATGGAAAAAAAAGGTATGCGCCTGGAGGAAATATCACTTTTTTCAAGATTTCAACAAAAAGTATATGTGTCCTTGACATAAGAGGGATGTTTTTTGTGATAAAGGATTCAAAAAATGATCAATATATTCCTGCTACTTCATAGGATTCACTTGCAATCCGAAATAATCGGTCTTCCTGCTGGTACCCTGTTGGGTACTGTCCATAACCCCGATCTTTATGTATTTTAGGAAGAAGATAGAACTTCCTCTGTCGTGGAGGATCGTCACCATAAAAATTAAATCGTTGTTTGTGAGTTATGTATTTTTTTATGGTACAGGTTGTTTATGATTTCTCTAACCTTTTCTTGTGTTTTCAGTTGGATAGGTTCTTCCAAAAGGTAAGTAATGTTTTTTTGTTATCCAGTTGGCGGTTAGCCTCTAAAATGTAATCTGATTTATCCATAATACAAATTTTGGATCCCTTATCTGCTGGTTTAATTATTATGTCCGTATTGTTTTTAAGATTTAGAAGAGCTTTCTTTTCTTCTTTATTAAGGTTACTCTTGGGAAATCTGAAATGTGATAAACTATTGAGAGATCTCACATAAGCTATTAATGAGATCTCTAAGATAGCCGAGATATCATTTTCCTCCGGTTCCCAAGTTGAAGTATGTATGAAAGGTTCTTTTTCAAATTTATTATTGTACTGAAAATGCTCAATGATTTTAAGACGTCGATGATACTGATGTAGGTCTCTTCTGAGGCTTTGTTTATCCACCTTTCCAGGTGTCGGGATGAATAAGAGTCCCTTTTCCAGAACTGCGATTTCCTCCTTAGTTAATTTGAAGGTAAGTGATAGGTTTAAAATATTCAAAGGAATTGGGGTGGGAGTGATTGACAGTCCCCCCCGGTTTAGTTTAACTGAGCAATCCAAGAGTCAAAAATGAGAGTAGCTGTTTCAGAAGACCAATGCACTTTATCCCTTTGTAGGTGAAACTGTGTCTGTGGAATGCCCTCTAGTACCCGGTAGGTTTTTTCAAGGAATTGATTAATTTGATCAGCCAGATTCCGAACCATTTGCGTCTGCTGTTGTGAAACCTGTATTAAGGGAATAAATATTTCTGCATTGGGAAACGCCCTTTTAAGCCTGTTTAACCAGTGATCGATAATTTTTCTCCATTGTTAGGATTTTTGTGACCACTTAGGCAGTTGTTAAGACCTACAGAAATGACAACCTTTTGTACCTCCTGGTATGGGGAAAGTTTCTCCAAAACGTTGGTGATGTTATCGATTTTTGCTCCTGGAAAGCTGTCTATTTGTAACGTGTCTATATTATATTCTGGAAGTCGAGCCAGATTTGAATCCCCATGATTAACAAGGGTTTATTTGGTATCAGTTCCCACTCAACATTTTTCCGGTAAGTCCTTATGTGTCTGGGGGGGTTTCTGAGGAGAAAGTGGGGGTTATACTCTGAGAGATTTCAGTTTCTGAATTTGTATCTAATGACATGTCTGTTGTGGTCTCAACCCCCAAGTTTCCCCCTATATTTATAGGTATGGGATTGGGTCCCTGATCGGGTGTGGATGAGGCAACCGTCAACATGTCTTGACCTAGGACAATTACGTTGGATCTAGGAGGAGGTAAGTTTTTGTTTTCATTGTCATCTTTTTCTGCATTCATACTGTTTTCTCTGCTCGAATCACTGAGGGCGATATCAAAGTTACAGGTCAAATGCCCTTCCTCTGGAGGATCTTGGGTGGGGCCTCCCATTCCTTGCGTGGCATAAAGTTGTACTGAGGCCTCTAACATATTCCTGGAGTTAGAATTACAGGGCTTTAAATGTCTACAAGGTTTCTGGAGAGAGAATGGAGAAGTACTCTGAGGTGTTTCAGTTTCTAAGTTCATGTCTAATGCCATGTCTGTTGTAGTCTCAACCCCCAAGTTTCCCCCCATATTTATATGTATGGGATTGGGTCCCTGATCGGGTGTGGGTGAGGCAGTAATCAACATGTCTTGGCTAAACACAGGGTTGGGGTTGGATCTCTTGGGAGGCAAATTATTGTGGATCAGATGCCCTTCATCTAGAGGATCTAGGATGGGACCTTCGATTCCTTGCATGGCATGAAGTTGTGCTGAGACCTCCAACCTGTTCCTAAAGTTAGGGTTGGGGTTAGGGTTAGGGTTAGGAACAGAGGTTGGGTTAAGGTTTAAGTTAGAGGAAAAGGGTTAGAAGGGGTCCAAATCCTTGTCCAAATTCCCGGAAGAGGAAGTATTCAGGTTGGGGGGGTTATATTTTTAGGGTTGGGGTTGGGGTTGGGGTTGGGGTTCAGGTTGGGGTCGGGGTTGAACCACGGGGTCTACAGATGGGGTTGGGGTTAGGGCCCAGGTTGGGGTTGGGGTTGGGGGGGTTGGGGTTGGGGACTGAAGTTGGGGTTGGGGTCTTCTCCTTCTACTAAAGGTTCGGGTTGGGGTTGGGTTGAGGGTTGGGGTTAATAGTGTTCTGTTCCAATTTTTTCTTTATCGTTGGGGTTGGGGGTTATAGTTTTCTTGGGGTTTGGGTGGGGTTCAGGGTTAGAACCTGGATGAGTTCATTGGGGTTGACCCCATCATAGTGTTCCCTAAGGTTTGGGGTTTTTTGTTCCAAGTTGCTGTTGGGGTTGAAACTTTATTTGCAGTTGTTTGGGTTGGGGTTGGGGTTTGGTTTGGGGGGTTAGTCAATTTTTTTCGGGTTGGGTTGGG